>JANZLX010000007.1:27460314-27481270 GCA_025531955.1 Erythroxylum orinocense | reverse complement strand
TTCTGAATGTGTGATTGTGATATTATTGAGTGTAAACTGGATGAATTATGTGTATATATGTGATTGTCGAATGTGTATATGGATATGAATGAAATTGTGAAAAGCTTCGCTTTAATGTGGAAGGCCAGGCTAAGGTCCGACAATATGATAACGTGATTGAATGGGATAGGTAATTGTGAGTGACGCATTCCATTACATGAATGCATGAACATAATAGGAGTTGTGATCCGAGTAGCCATCGATCAAAGCTACATGCTCAACGAGTGACAAAGAGCCTCAAGATCAAAGGAAAATAGTGCATACCCAGAGGGCTCTCCTACCCCTAAGATGCGTGGGAAGTAGTGCATACCCAGAGGGCTCTCCTACCTCTAAGACTCGTTTAACGCTTAATGAGCCCTATATGGGACAGTTCAGGCACTCGGTCACAACAAGTATCAATTGGCAAAGTGAGTCTCATGAGCATTGCATATGCATAAGATGAGACAATATAAATGATTCAGTGTACTCAATGAGAAATTGTGACTGTTTATTATGACATGTGGATAGCTACTGTTAAATTGAGTCATATGCATTACATACATAAATGCATGATCAGATAATGACAGTTGTGACTGGAGCAGCCACCAAGAGCTAAAAGCTCACCGTATTGGGCTTTGAGCCCACACTTATTCAGAACCACAGGCTCACCAATTAATGTGCCCTTATAGGGACAGTTCAGGCGCTCAGTCACAACACCGTAATAAAATGGAAAAATGTCACATATGCATTGCATTCATATGTGATTTGTGATTTGTTTTGCATTTGTTTTACATATAATGTTTTACATACATAAGGCAAGAATGCTTTACAATTGTGATTTGTTTAAGTATAATTTTATAGTACTTCTGACTGTGCTAATGTGAAATAATCTATGAACTACTTGAGTGCAATCATGTGATACTTCTGAATATGAAATCTTGGAATATCTGTGATATACTTGACTGCTGCATGAATTGAGTGGACCATCGATGATGATTCCTCACCGAGTTCGCAAAACTCACCCAAAATTTGCAATTATTTTTCAGGCTTTGAAGAGTACCCTGTTAGACAAACGGGAGTATGCCTACTGTACGCAAGTCAGAGATAGATGTCAGGATCAGTCCACGTCTTCATTAGTGTCTTCCTACTGTTATGCAATTATGTATTCCGTAATTTCTGGAAAATAATGTTTTGTAGATATAGTGGGCCCCAAACGGGCTATGAAAATTCTATTGATTGTAATGTATTCACTGAAATGTTTATAAATAAAATTGATTGAGTGTATTGTTGTGACTGAAAATGTTTACAAATGAAAGTGGAACCAACTTGGTTTTTGGTTTATGAGCTTTTGAGTGTTTCAAAAAAAAAGATTTATACTGAGTTTACTAAGTGATGTAGCACACTACCCTCGCGAGGCACGGACTCGGATATGACCATCGATGTCGGGTTCAGGTCACGCGGGAGTGGGGTGTTACATACACCCACTACAGGTGCATTGGGGCACATTGTGGTATCTAGCAAAATCATCCCACAAAGCTTTGAGGCGGCCATAATAGCTAGTCGTTGTCTACCCAATTTGTTTGCAATTTCCAATAACCTCCTTGAATAGATGTCATGATCCAACCTACCAATATATAATTAACACTAAACCAATCTTCCAAATCATCATCATTATTGATTGGTTGAGGTATAGTTCCATCAAGAAAACCAAATTTTTGGTTGGCTCGAAAAGCGTTTTTCATGGCCGTAACTCAAATATACCCGGATTGAATATTTGTGGAGTCATGCTCGAAGGTGAGTCCAATTATCGTGAATGGCAGCAAAAACAATGGTGTGAAGACAAACTGAAGAAGACCTAAGAGTATTGATTCGAGGTCAACAGAAAATTCAAAAGATGGGCTTTGATACCATATCAAAGATTGGGATTTTAAGGGCTCGTCTTTATTAATGAGGAAAGCTCAATATATACTAAAAGCATATGAGGTAAGCTAGGAAAATATTACCTACAATATCTCCTCGATTATCTCCTAAATAATGTTACATAATTACATAGTCCTATATTGCAGATATACTAAAAAGTGAGTGGAGCATAACATAAGGTGTAAGAAAAACAGGGAATTATTTATATATGGTGATATAGTTTACAATGCATCAATATGAATATGGGGGTGCCATGAATCATGATCATTTCATTTGTTTAAGAGATTGTGCAAGAATTGGGACCAAAGCAATTTTAACCATTCGAAGTTGTGGATCTGGAAGTGCAGCACTCGTAAATGAATCAAAATAGGTAAACTCGAGTTGCCCCATAAAGAGTAATTGAAATATCCATCTTAAATGGATATCAAATCCGACCCAAAGTTTGAAGATCCAAAATTTGAGGCACCTCAAATTTCAAACATTTTTGAAAGGTCTGCGCTGACCAATCATTATTATGCAATAGTAGTAACTAGGTCGTCGAAGATTTTCTGACTAATATTATGGTATCTTATTATATTCAATAAATCTCAGTTATTTATATATGTAGAACTTATGTAAGATCTATGTGAGTCCTACAAAATAAATAACTAAAATTTTATAAAACAAAATAAAACAGAGTAATATTTATCAGAAAATTTGGAATTTAAAATTTGTCATCTATGTAAAACGCAAAACAAACCCTTTTCCATTTTGCCCGAACAATTGGTACAGTATAGGCACAGATCACACGCTCACCCTCCACCTTGGTTTGGAAAAAATGGAAGAAGGAGCGACGGCGTCTGCTTTCGTAGTAGATAATAAGAAGGTGATATTTAAAGGATATATAGAGGGAGCACCAAAAGAGACAGACATGGAACTTAGGATCGAGAATATAGAGCTCAAAGCGCCGAAAGGGAGTGGAGCATTTCTAGTAAAAAATCTGTACCTCTCTTGCGACCCTTACATGAGAGGTCGCATGCGCGATTTCCACGGCTCTTACATTCCCCACTATGTGCCTGGCCAGGTTTTGTCGCTTAAACCAAATGTTGACTTTATATATTTATTTATATATATTCCTTCTGATATTCTTCTCTTTTCATTATTCGCCTTGTGATAAAAGCCCATACAAGGATTTGGAGTGTCAAGGGTTGTGGATTCTGATAATCCAGAATTCAAGGTTGGAGATATAGTTTCTCTAATTACTGGGTGGGAAGAGTACAGTTTGATTTCCCAACCCCAGCAGCTAAGAAGAATCCAACAACATGAGCATGATGTCCCTCTTTCTTATTATCTCGGTCTTCTTGGTAATCTTCTTGTCTTTTGCACTTCTTCTAAACACGCATACTTTATTGTTTAATTAATGTACAAATGAAGAATGAAGAAAACGATTTGCGTTCATGCAGGAATGCCAGGCTTTACTGCTTATGCAGGATTTTATGAGGTCTGCTCTCCTAAGAAGGGGGATTACGTTTTTGTCTCAGCAGCTGCGGGGGCTGTTGGGCAACTCGTTGGTCAATTTGCCAAGTCTCATGGGTGCTACGTTGTTGGAACTGCAGGGTCTGCCCAAAAGGTTAGCAATTGTTGCTCTACTCTTTTCCTCTATGATAAGAAGATGAGATATCTTAGACAAAGGCCTTTCTAAAAAAAATTTTTTCCAGGTTGATCTTTTAAAGAATAAGCTAGGATTTGACGAAGCTTTTAATTATAAAGCGGAGGCCAACCTGGATGCAGCCTTGAAAAGGTAACTAGCAGCATCTTCTTGTTTTGAGTACTAAGTGAACTCTCTGTGTATCATATGATGATTTTATTTTTATTTTAATGCATAATAGATATTTCCCAGAAGGCATTGACATCTACTTTGACAATGTTGGGGGAGAGATGCTTGATGCAGCACTGGTGAACATGAGGGTTCATGGGAGAATAGCAGTGTGTGGAATGGTGTCGTTGCACAGCTTGGTGGATGGGCGAGGGATTCACAACTTGTACAATGTTGTTGGGAAAAGGATTAGAATGCAGGGATTTCTTCAGAGTGATTACTTGGACTTGTACCCGCGCTTCCATGAACATGTGATGAGCTGCTACAAGCAAGGGAAGATTGTGTACATTGAAGACGTGAGTGAGGGGTTGGAAAATGCTGCAGCTGCTTTCGTTGGGCTGTTCTCTGGAAGGAATGTCGGAAAGCAGGTGGTTTCTTTGTGTGGCCCGTCAATCATATGATTCAAACGAACCATTCTTTTAATCCGCCGCCTGTTGTTGGAGAGCTATTGAGATACAATTTCCTCATCTTTTATCTTAGCGAAATAAAATCTAAAAAGTAGTTAAAATTAATTGTATGGATGGACAAAAATACAATAATGTTGGCTGCTATTACTATTAAAGAGTCTTCTTTAATTGAAAGTACTGATGGGTTCTTATTTTTAAAATTAAAGTAGATGATAATTTAAGATATATTTTCTTAGTAATTTGTGGTATATTTGATATTCATAAAATGAAATATTTGATTAACCATGGGAAAATGGTCTGAGTGGCATACACGTAAGTTCTGTCACTTCTCCCGCTCTCCTTCTGCATCTCTTGTATTTGTACGTTCTAAAAAATAGAAATTATTACTAAGAACATTTAAAGCCGATCAAGAACCGTCTCTGAAAGCTCGTCGAAGCTCTCTGTTGTTAAGTTAACTCGTGGCGTGGAAAGGTATCCACCTCTCTCTCTTTTCAAAGTTTTTACAATACTCTCGCCAGTAGATACAATCCTATTAAAAGCTCTTTTGTTGTTTTCATCAGACAAATTCAAAGCCATTAGAACTCTGTTCAACGCTTTTGCCTGGTTTTGTGCCTCCCACCATCACCTCTCGGTTTGGTCCTGGAAGGAAACGCGTATTTTCGTCTCCCTTTTAATTTAGTTAACATCGATTTTTGTTTACGGTTGTTGAATTGGCTGTTTTTTTGTTGTTTAAGTTTTCTGTTTCTTCTGTTAATGTTTGACCTAATAATGAACTGTATGACACTAAGCTCTTGTTTTGGATGCTACGATAAATTCCTTTTTAGGTTCTGTGCAGGATTCATTTGTGAGTAGTATACACGTCACTTGTGAGCCATTCTACTCAGTGTACTCGATTAATTAAAAAGATTAACTGAAGAAATGAAATAAGTTCCTTAAACGTTGTACATACGCTTAAACACTTGCTATTGCCATTCTTGGCAACTGTTGTAATTTTTGTTTCCGTTTGATATTTCATTTAAAACACTTGCTATTGCTGAGACTGGATCTCTCTTGAATTTTATACGTCTTGTCATCAACTAAAATGGTACTCGGGCATAAAGATGTGTTCATTTATATATATCCACTTGAATGCATAAAGTCTTACCATTTAAATTGAATATGTCATGAAGGATTACTCTCTTTTTTTTTTGGGCTATCAATATTTTCATCATACAGATGTTATTTCTGAATTAAGAAGATTGTTTAAGCAATTGTTATTATTTGAGTGATGTAATATGTTAGATTGCATGAGATTCTACTATAGATATATTCGTTTGGGGTTAGATGAGATATATGTTCCTATTTTTTCTAATTCTATATTGAGTAAATTTACTAAATTCCTGTTCTTCCCTAAAACAGGTAGATGGTTCGTCTGGTTAAGTTAGTAATCAGAGGTTTCTCACTCACTGAACCTCAAGTCAGTACTCATTTTGGCTATCACCATGGCTTCCGCCACTTCACCACTGAATCATGTCATGTACACACAGCTTCACCTTTTCCTGTCAACCCAGACCACCTTCTTCGAGTTTGCACCATTCTTTATCAACTACAGCATTCTCCAGACTCCAAACTCCATTCCAAACTTTCATCTTCAGCTTTCCAACTCACCCATGAATTCTTCCTCCAAGTTTGTAACAAATTCCCCTATTCATGGCGTCCTGTCTATCGCTTCTTCCAATACACACAACAAGCTTCTCATTCACAATTCTCCCACACCTCTTTAACCTTCAACAAGACGCTTGACATCATTGGGAAATCAAGAAACATTGATCTCTTTTGGAACATGGTTGAAGAAATGGGCAGATGTGGCCTAGTCAATGACAAGACTTTTGTACTTGCTCTTAAGACCTTGGCTTTGGCAAGGGAGTTGAAGAAGTGTGTGCAATTCTTTCATTTGATGAACGGGTTTGGGTTTGAGTATGATGTGGAGAGGATGAATAAGGTGGTGGAGAGTTTGTGCATGGCTAAGCTTGTTCAGGAGGCAAAGTTTGTGGTTTTGAAGTTGAAAGAATGGATTACTCCTAATGATGTCACCTACGGGTGGCTGGTTAAGGGGTTTTGTGATGCGGGTGATATGATTGAAGCCTCAAAGATGTGGAATTTAATGGTGGATGAAAATTTGGAGCCAGGGATCGATGTCTTTAACAAAATGATTGATACTCTTTTCAAGAAAAATAAATATGATGAAGCTATGAAGATGTTTGACACAATGCGAGTGAGGAGAGCACATGGTTTGGGCCTTCCAACTTATGACCTCGTGATTGGTTGGTTATGTAAAAGAGGTAAGCTTGGCCAAGCCGAAATATTGTTTGATGACATGCTCAAGAGAGGATTTCAGCCTGATAATTCAACTTTGGGATCTTTGGTGTTTGGGCTTTTAGTCAAAAGGAGGGTCCAAGAGGCATACAAGGTTGTGGAAGGAATTGAAAAGCCAGATATTGGTGTTTATCATGCATTAATTAAAGGTTTAGTAAGGTTGAGGAGGCCAAGTGAAGCAAGTCAAGTGTTTCGAGAGATGATAAAGAGAGGATGTGAACCGGTGATGCACACATATGTTATGTTATTGCAAGGGCATTTGGGGAAGAGAGGGAGGAAAGGACAAGATCCACTTGTGAACTTTGACACCATTTTTGTAGGAGGTTTGGTTAAGGCTGGGAAGTTGCAAGAAGCCACCAAATACGTGGAGAGGACAATGAAGCGAGGACTAGAGGTTCCTAAGTTTGATTATAATAAGTTTCTGTATTATTATTCTAATGAAGATGGGGTGTTAATGTTTGAGGAGATGGGGAAGAAATTGAGGAAGATAGGGTTGATGGATTTGGCTGATATATTTGCTCGTTATGGAGAGAAAATGGCAACTAGAGCAAGGAGGAGAAATAGGGCAGTTGAATCTTTGGTGGTTTAAATCTTGAGTGGGAACTCCTTTGAAGTGTTAACTTCTGGATCAATTGGTTTAAGGGAGGTGCAAGTTGCTGTGACTTTGCTGTGAAGGTGAGCTTGATATCTCCTAGAACCATTTCAAATATCTTGGTTATGGGAACTCTCTCTTATGATTATAGATTTCTGGTTTATAGCAGGAGTAACTTTTCTGTCCTTACTTAAAATAATAGGAAAAAGAATAGAGTTAGAAGAGGAGAGAAGAGTAAACAACAATCAAACAATCAAACAAATGAAGGAGGAGGAGTGATTCTACCAATGGACTTAAAAGCTTAGATAAAATAATAACAAAAAGAATAGAGTTAGAAGCGGAGGAAGAGTAAACAAACAATCAAACAAACAAGTGAAGGAGTGATCCTACCAATGGAATACCGCCACCAGCAAAACCATCACCATCTCGACTCTATGGTCTGTTCACCTAAAATATCTGACTGCTACGCATTGTCATCTTCAGAGAAGGAATCAGAGCCATCCAATTCCTTTATGGAAGCCACCAGCAAGTACCTGGACTACATGATACAATTCTTGGTCCGCAAGCTGTCTACGACGTTAATGCATACAAATTCTCGTGTGCTTTACTTGAGTTTGTTGGAAGAGGAGGTGGAAGTGGCAGTTCCACCACGCCATGATGTCAGACCCAACCCGTAAGGGAAACTCAAATCAGCTGTTTTATAAGAAACATTGCTTCTACATCCCTCATTTGTTGGCCAGAAGGGAAGACGGAAGCTTGCTAGGACAGGACTTTAACCAATTGGATGCTGGAACTGAGGTCACAAGCTCCTTACAGAGAGTTGGCCATGTCATCAGCTGCGGCTGCAATTGTGGCTGCAGCTGTGTTGTGTATGCTTAGGGATGAAGCCAGTAGAACAGTATGGATTGCATGAAGACTCTCTCACCATTTCTTCTTTTGGTAGTCCTTTCTTCTTCTATTACTCCTCTTTCCTTGTAATTGCATGCGAATTCACTAACCGATATATGTTCTAACATTTCAATTTCTCTTGCTGTGTGATCGAAGGTATGTATGGTCTGGTTTCGAGGGTGGTTTTATCAAAGCATAGCCGGGGGAGCTATTGGCAAGTCCTTTTCTTTCCCACTGAAGAAAGGCACATGGCTGCTTCCTCAGTGGAGAGGTCTTGCATTGACCTCAGAACCTAAGTTGCGGCTAATGGCTTTACCAACACTTTCAATTATGATGCTGGATTCTTGCTCTCTGATTATTCTATAAGTCAAGTTGTGAAGTGTTAGTTATCTCTCTTTTACCCTGTGGCATGCCTACTCTTTCTCTTGTTTCTGTTATCATTGTAGTGGCTAATTTCGCATTGTAGAACTAGTTTAATTTTAAGTTCAAATCTAGAGTGTAAACTAGTTTTTTGCTTTGTATTCATCTCAAAAATATTTTAATATAAAGGCTAACGTATAACATTTGGTGTGTTTTGAAGGGATGCCCGTACCAAGGAATTTCTTTAACTGTTAAACATAGATGGCCAGATTGAAAGAATGGACATTTTATCAGGCCAGGAAGTTACTTTCAAAGATGAGATGAAGACCAAAATTGTTGCTGGATCGAAGAAAGAAGGGATGCAAAGCTCATATGTTTTTTACAGTGTGATAGAAATGAAGATCAAAATTGTTGGCGGTTTGAAGAAAGAAGGGATGCAATGCTCATATGTTTTTTACAGTGTTCACATAATGCAATAATTGGAGCATATATATTGTCGTCGCATTATCGGGAAAGGTGGTTTTGGAGAGAGGCTAACCAGAGAACTGATGCACTCTTTCAGCAACTGACCGAATGATCTGAACTGGACGTACAAGTGGCTTACTTGTGCGGTAGGATGGAGATAGTAACTGGCTGTACCAATCTTTTGATGATCAGTTTGTCTATAGTTAAATCACGTGCTAACACATAACATAAATTTTATTACGTGTCTCTATGGTTAAAAACAAAGAAAATGCTGAATATCTAATTTCGGTTTCATCCTAACTTTCAAAGTGATTTTCGTGATCAAAATGAGCTCTAATCTTTTGGGATGTTTACGAAAAATGTTCACAAATACATGATTAATATTTTTCTACAGTTTTCTCAATACATAAACACTTTTAACGGATCAGATGATACGTATGTTTATGAATTGTATAAGCAATTGTTGGAGATCTTTAATTTTTATCTAAGACTTTCATATCGAGTTTTCCTATCATAAGTGCAATACGGGTCCGGTTTATTCTAATCAGGATTTATTTTTTTCTTGAACTTTGACTTATTGATTTAGATCATTTATTGGACCGCTTTGTTTCTCTTATTTGGATCAAATTATGTCATTTAATCGATAAGTTATTGAGAAATCGAGAATTACAATTAATAGTTGTTTAGTATAATGAGAAAGGACAAAATTATTCAACATTTTTTTCTTTAGATAATCATTAATTACAAATTTGACTCAAATTTAAAATAGTTTGAAAACTTGGTTAAGTCACGCTACTATATTGATACCAAATTTTAAAAATAAAAACATTTGATCGAAAGGTAATAAAAATTCAACATTCTGTCCTATAAAACTTTCGATATCGAAAAATATCAAACACATGTATCATGTATGATACATATCTAATATAATCTCAAATATCTAATATCTTACAAACATGAATGGAAAAATGGAGTGTAGCAAACTAGGATGATACATGTATGATCTAATACGCATCATCTTTGTTTGTAGGTTTCGATTTCTCTAACTTTATGCTAAACTGCAACAGAGAAATCATGTTTTCTCTTACCAAATGCTAAATAGCATTAGAGAAAATATTTATGTTCTCTAACTAAATGTTAAACTGCATTAGAGAATCTTTATGAAATTACACCTTATATTCCCCTATATTATGTCAAATTTATGGATATCTATACTAAAATGTATATGTCTAACTGATATAGGCTCAATGTTAATCTTTATATATGCCCAATAACCTTTAAAATGCTTAAGATCAACACAAATCTTAAGGCTTTCATATGTATTATGACTATACACAAAAACATACTGAGGATAAAAAGATGATCATCTATATTAATAAACAATCATAATCTCATAATACATTAAAATATGCAAATATTTAAGGGGCAAATACAATTATCCTTAAACACTGCTATCTAAGGACCTTAATACGCTCATACTGGATAGATGTTTAACAAATACTAGTGAATGAAGTCCTTTACTCAATGGATCAGCTAACATCTCTTCAATCCTGATATGCTCCACTTCGACGTCACATTTCTGAATCAACTCTTTTATGATCAAGTATTTGAGCTCTAAATGCTTATACCATATGATATTCTTGTTTTTGATATTGAATAACACTGCAGCAAGATTATCATAATATAATCGAATGGGTTTAGCTATCAAATCTACCACAGACAACTCAGAAATTAAGTTTCTGAGCCAAACCACTAATATAGCAGCTCCATCACATACAACAAACTTTACATGCATGGTCGAAGAAGTTACCAGTATCCACTTAACACTCTTCCACGATACTGCATCATCTGCCAACATAAAAATGTACCATGAAGTGGATTTATGATCATTCGGACACATAACAAAATCGGAGTTTGTATATCATATGAGGTTTAAATAGTTGACTTTTCTGTATGTCAACATATAATCCTCAGTACCTTTAGGTATTTCAACACTCGCTTAACTGCATTCTAATGGTCTACACTTGGGCTGGTTAGAAATCAACTCAGCAGTCCAACAGCAAATGCAATATCCATTCTAGTGCACACCTGAGCATACATCAGACTACCAACTGCACTAAAGTATGAGACATTCCTTATAGGTTCTCTCTCAACTTAATTTTTGGACACTGTGCTAATGATAATCTCTCGCTATAAAAGATAGGTGTTATAACAGGTTCACAGTCAGCCATATTAAACCTTTGTAGCACTTGCTTAATGTATGCTACTTGTGAGAGGCTCAACGAGTGTCGAGATCTGTCCTAGTGAATCTATATACCAAGGATAAAAGATGCTTCACCTAAATTCTTCAAGTCAAAGTGCTTGGCCAAAAGTTACTTTATCTCATGCAAAATGGTCAAATAATTTAACACGAGCAAGATATCATCCACGTACAATAATAGGAAGATAACTTTGCTCCTTTGACTTTATAGTATAAGCATCTTTCAACTTTGTTTTCCACAAAGCCGAATGAGATCAAAACCTCATCAAATTTTAGGTACCATTGTCTGGAAACTTGTTTCAAACCGTATATTGATTTATCAACTTACAAACTTGGTCATTTGCATCTTAATCCTAAAATCCCTCTCCATATGGACATCCTCATAAAGGTTACGATTTAGGAAAGTAATTTTAACGTCAATTTGATGTAGCTCTATGTCATAATGAGCTATTATTATCATAATCACTCTAAGTGTAGCCTTCGAGGATACAAGAGAGAAGATAACATTGAGGTCAACTCTTTCTCTCTAAGTAAATCCCCTGTAACTAAGTAAGTCTTAAACCACTCAATTTAACCTTATGTGTCCTTCTTGATCTTAAATAGCCACTTATAATTGATAGGCCCGTAATGTTAAGGAAAATCAACAAGCTCCTATACCTTATTATGCCTCATAGATTGCATCTTTCATCATTGTTTTCCAGTACAAGTCTGCATGGGGTCTAGAAACGGCTTCTGTAAAAGTAAATGGATCTACAACCTGTCCTATGTCATAGTCTTGCTCACCCAAATAGACCATGTAATCTGATGAGATAGCAAGTCGCCTCTCTCTAATTGATCTACGCAACTGCATAGGTTCTTGTCCCTCAAAAACCTCTTCCTGAACAGGTATAGGTTCCTGTGCCTGCACAGTCATAGTACTCGAACCTTCATCAACCGGACCTGACTGTATGAAGGGCAGATATGAAATAATCATAGTATCTGTTTTGCTATTTCCTGGATAATGTGAAGATCTTTGCTTATCATGAACATCGTATTTTAGAAACTTAACCACTTGCGATTCCACTATTCTGGTCCCTCCTTGTCTGCAGTAAAATATGTAAAATAACCTACCAAATAGCAACGAGTGGAACGAGGTTACAATTTGCTCTCATAAGGATTATATAACCTTACCTCAGCAGGGTAGCCCCACACACGAATGTGTGCAAGGCTTGGTTTCCTTCCAACCTATAATTCAAAAGGTGTCTTTTGTATTGATTTATTTGGGACTCTATTCAAGATATACATTGTCGTCTTGGTGGCTTCACCCTAAAGGTATTCGGGTAGGTTAGTCATGCTTTGCATTGACCTCATCATGTCCTTTAGGGTGCGATTGACACATTTTATATAATCCGTAGGATAAGAATGCAGTTCCGATATGTCTTGCATTGATAGAAATGTTTACAATTGAAGTATCAAATGCAAAACGATAGCCCTCTTTATCCAAAACTAATACAGAGATCAAGTTCCGTCTGAAAGACGATATATAAAACTTGTTTTGTAAAACTAATACAAACCCCTTATCAAGGTTCAAGTTTAAATCTCTTACAAACAAAACATCCACCTCTTTCAATTTCTCCTCTACTTTAATTGGTCTTCTCTTGAATATGAACCTCTGCATTGTGGAAGTAACATGATTAGATGCTCTACTATCTAACCACCAAGAACTTGATGTGGTTATTGCTACATTTGAGTCGTGAATCATATAGGCCGAGAAGTTACCTGACAGTCCTTGCTTAATCTTCCATAGCTTGTACTTTGGGTAATTGGCCTTCCTATGCCCCTTCTTCTTACAGAAGAAGCACCTCATACTCTTTATGTCATGTGGGCCTTTAGTAATGTTGGACTGTTCAGTCTGAATCCATGGAGAGGATTTGAGTTTCTTACCCTTACCTTTAAGCTATTTGGGGCTTAGCTTTCCCATTACCTTTGGCAGCTGCATACAAGGTTGTATAAGGAGAAATCTTAATCTTCTACTCAGCTGCAGTACACTGAAAATCAAGGCATTGATGTCCCAACCATCATCCTGAGAGATGTAGGACATCGTCAACATCTCAAACTGTTGTGGGAGAGTATTAAGTGTCTGATGTACTATGAGCGTGTTAGGAATAGGTACACCAAGTGCCTTTAACTTACTCTAAAGGTGAACTATCCCGATAATGTACTCTCTTATGCCTCTTTCTCCTATATACCTCGTGAAGAATAACTATTTAATCAAGATGCTCTGCTCAGCATGAGAAAACACCTTGTATCTCTAGGAAATGCTATCCATAAACTCTTTTGTTATGAAAGCATCTGGTAATTCACTTAGCAGATGATCTGGGATTGATCTCTTGATGATCAAATAGCACACCCTAATTGACCGCTCCCAGATTGCCATAGCTACTTTATCAACTTATGAGCTAATATCAGTAAGTAGACAAGGTTTCTTGATATGCATCGCCATGTTGATGTCAATTATCTCCAGGGTAAACTCAACATCCTTCTTCCACTTCTTGAAATTGAGACCATTTAAGGTCTCAATCGTAACAACATTGTTATTTACAAAGAAGGCGACTGCAAGACAGAAAAGACAATGTAAAGAATAGTATAAATGCAGGATAACAACAATACTTAAAGCATTAAAGTTATACCGAGAATCCGATCAAATATATTATGAATCACCTTTGGGCTAAATATATAATATATGTAATTAGACCCCTACATAAAAGGCGATCAGAGGACAAACCATCAAATCTCATGACACTATCACCTTTGTGTAAATAGATCATTTAAACAACAACTTTCCTCCATCTAATACCTTTATGTTCATCTCAAAATCCTATGTAAGCCCAACACTTTTGGATAGAATAACCAAACATAAAGCCAGAGATAACCCCAACATGTGAGCAGGACAATCCAAAATACTAACTTGAAAGGTCACTTTGGTGACTACATCCTCATTAACACCCTAGAAAGTCCACAATCACAAGGGATACATCGTTATGTTATCCTCGCATTCTATATAGGCATAATGTATGCGAAAATAAACTATTAATGCAAAAAACCAAATACACAATCAAATAATCACATACTAGCACTGAAAACATTGTCTTTAAACTTTATTTAAGACTTTTATTTAAAAAATTATCAATAAGAGTGATTTTCGCACTTTCCCGAATACTGAACCTGCCATATGCGATACGAAACCTTAAGTGTCTCCCTTATGTGTAATCCAGAGCACAAAAAATTAGCTTACAAAAGCTTTAAAACCTTTTTCGAAATCCAATTACCAACATAATAAATCTATAAAAATTGAAAAAAATAAATAAATTTCCCTGACCCGAAAACTGACCCAAAAGGACCTAGGACAACTTTATAGGAATTCTGAAATATTTCTTTCTTTTTTTATTTATTTCTGGTGCTGACATCATGCACTGTAGCATTGACGTCAGGATAACCCAAAAAGACCTGGGGGTAGCTTTATGAGAATTCTGAATTTTTTTCTTCTTTTTTTAATTTATGGTGCTGACATCTTGCACTGTAACGTTGATGTTAGCACAGTACTATGCGCTAACGTCAGAAGGCATCATGCCTGCGCGTGGCAAGGGACATAATGTAACTAATCTGATATCACGTATAATACGTAGCATAAACCTTATTACGTGTGTCAGATCGTTCATAAAAGGGTTAAAAATGAAGAAAATGTGGAATACCTGATTTCGGTTCTATTTTAACTTTCGAAGCAGTTTTCGTAGCCAAAACGAGCTCCAATCTCCTAAGGCCTTCACGAAAAACGTTCACCGATACATGATTAACTTCTTTCTATAGTTTTCTTAATGCGTAAACGCTCTTAACATGTCAGAGGATTCGTATGCTTATGAATGATACGAGCAATGGTAGGAGACCTTAACCCCAATTTTTAAAAGGACAAACAAAAGTTTTAGAAAGAAAATAATTGAATGTATGAAAATACAAACTTGTTTAGCATATAAAAACCATTAATTGTATAGAAATGAATGGACGGGCCAATTCAAGGTGTAAATTTTTATACTTCATTTGATCAGTCTGGAAATGGATCATCGTATCAAAATGAATCCAAGGGCTGACAAACAAGGGGACCCAGTCAGTAGATTTAGTTTACACGTGAGTAAAATTTGGATTGTCAAGTCAACATTTGCTTCGCTCCCACCCCTGCTTCTCTCGTACATGACTACATTCTAAATAATGAAAATATAATCATAATATATTGTAATAAACCAGTAAACTCTACACGATTGATCCATTGTCTGTGTTGTAACATTTAAAGCCAAGTGACTGAGGGAGGAAGATCAACAACTGTCCAGTCTTTGAAAGCAACTCGTATTTGTTTCTTCTCGGCGTGCAAAGGTATCTCCCCTCTCACTCTTTTCAAGATTTTTGTATTTTTAATTATAACAGCCCATATCGCCTCTCTTGTTCAAGTTAATTCTACATATTCAGACTTTGATTGATTGAAACTCGTAGATACAATCCTATTGTATGCTTTGTCCTGCTTTCCAATTCCTTTTATTCCTTCTGTTTGGATATAAAATTGGGCCAATCCTTCTTTTCAATCTGTTATTATCACTTTAATCCACCTAAACTTTTGCTCTTCGTTTTTATTACTTGGCTTGACGAGACACTGAACTTTGCGAAGGCTCATAGGAAGGAAGGAAGTATGCTGCTGAATAGTGGTTGTGCCCATATTATTTGGATTGGATTATCTACTTCCTCTGCCTATGGTACTGAACACCTCTATTTCCTTTTTCCTCTATTTCTCATCTTCGGATAGGCTGGCTAATTCAGGTGGATGTGTCACTACTGAAATTTATAAGAATGGCTTCAAGAGCTATCTTGCGGAAAAAGAATGTCCTCGTCAATTCCCTAAATCCAAAAACTCTCTTGATTAGGAGTTTTTCAAGTTTTGAGCTCGGTCAACAACCACCCCAATCAAATAATTTGCAGCAATTAGACTGCATTACCAGTCAACCATCCGAAAATGACGTTTCTACTACTGGAGGTTATCTAAATCTTTCAGTTGCCAGCAATACAAAACCAATTTTCTTTGCTGCAACTTTTCTTCAACATAAATCCTTTGCTCCGGGTGTTGATTTTGGGAGGCCAGTTTTTGTTTCTTCTTTGGGCATTAGGTGTTTTCCACAGTCAGTTCGTTATTCTTCCACTGCTGCTGCTGGTCAACCTGAACTTGGCAGGGGCAATGATAGAAGTGAAGAAGAGGCTGCCAAACAGGTTAAGGAAGCTTCACCGGAGGAGTGTGATGAGGCTGTTGAAGACTTAAGCGAGGTAAAAGCGAAGGCAAAAGCTAAACAAGTTCAGGAATCCCAAAAGAGTGATATATCAATTGTGCAGAGAGTATGGGCAATGCTTCTTGGTATTGGTCCTGCTCTGAGAGCTATTGCTTCAATGAGCAGGTTAAAATTTTATTCCTTGTTGCTTCAATGAGAGCTAATGGATGTCACACGTAACTTATTTGGAACCTTTTTCCATTTTTAGGGAAGACTGGGCTAAGAAGTTTCGCCACTGGAAGGACGAATTTAAGTCTACAATGCAACATTATTGGTTGGGAACAAAATTACTTTGGGCTGATATTAGGATAAGTTCAAGGTTACTTGTTAAACTTGCCAATGGGAAGAGTCTCTCTAGGAGGGAAAGGCAACAGCTAACACGCACCACTGCAGATATCTTTAGGCTAGTTCCTTTTGCAGTTTTTATTATAGTCCCATTCATGGAATTTTTACTGCCAGTATTCCTGAAACTATTCCCAAACATGTTACCATCAACATTCCAGGACAAGATGAAAGAACAGGTAGAGTTTGAACTTCTAAACTTTGTTGTTTTATAGCTGTACTGGAGAAGATGATGGTCCCAACCTGTGAAGGTTGTTTAGTCATTATTAACTTTCCCTATCCCTTACTCACCTAAAGTTGAATTCCTATTTCTTCATGGGGCAGTCCTCTAAATATTTAGAGAGTGCCTAATTCAAACCCTTCTCTAATTGCCGTGCGCTACTAAAGTGAGATAACATTCATGAATATGTGAAGGCAGTTGTTGGTCTCATTTTACATGCTTAATTTGCAGGAGGAGTTGAAACGAAAGCTGAACGCTAGGATAGAATATGCTAAGTTTCTCCAAGACACTGTGAAGGAAATGGCAAAGGAAATTCAGAATTCACGTAGTGGAGAAATTAAAAAAACAGCAGAGGATCTTGATGAATTCATGAACAAGGTAATATGCTTTTGTGTTTTTGTTCTTGCAAAGTGAAGGAAGTTGTGATGTCTTCTTTCTGATTACAAAGTTTATTGTAAGAGTATAACTTTTTACATTCACAGGTTAGAACAGGTGGCGGTGTTACCAATGAAGAAATTTTAGGCTTTGCCAAGTTATTCAATGATGAGCTAACTTTGGATAACATAAGCAGGTTCCCATTTCTATTAATTCTTTATTAGCTATAATGGAGTCTTAACCTATTGGTTTAGGACCTTGCATACCTTACCCTTAATAAGTCTCTATACTGCTTTTGGTTGATGAGAACAGGCCACGGTTGGTAAACATGTGCAAATATATGGGTATCAAGCCATTTGGCACAGATGCACATCTACGTTTTATGCTTCGGAAAAGACTGCAAGAGTAAGATGTGCATGGTCCCTTTTTCTTGTTGTCTTGATGGTGTCTTAACATTTCAGCTCATGTTATGTTGTCAAGAGTTCCCTTTTCTAGGTCAATGCCTGCACTTGTTGCTTATGGTATCAGTTGGTCCTTCAATAATTGGTATTTGGTACTTTGTAATGTTAGAAGTGCCATCTTCTCGTACATATTTTTTCTTAGTTCGTGCTCATGGTGTTTCATTTTAAAATTTAGGGAAGTGAAAGCTTTCAAAAGCAAGATAATTGGCTAGTGAGCATCTAAGATGGTGTTGAGGCAATATGTAATTTTATCATGTTTTTCAACTAAAATTGGTGGGCCCTATTTTTCAGAAGTTGACCAGAAATTGACATTTCTTTTAATTCTTTCATCAATTCTTTTTTTTTCCCATTGTGTGCCATGTCTGTTCCTTGAGGATATAGTTTTACATTGCATAATTAAATGGATTGCAAATTTGTTTCATTTCTTCCTTGTGGCTTTGTTATTTAAAACTCTTAGTAGTTGAGCCAAAGTGATGGACTGTATTCTGTATTCTGCAGTTAAGTTGAGAATGAAAAAAGCTCAAAAATCAGATGTCATTTTCAATCAATAGTCTTCAATTTCTGCATTACACTGCCATGTTTTGTTAAAATGAAGAGCAAATAATTCTCTTAGCATTTGTTAATATTGCTATTCTTGGAAAGTTTATTCTTCCTCGAGATTATAGATGAAATAAAGGATGTGAAACCTCCTGGGAATTTCCTAAATATGCTGACTTATTTTCTAATAATTTATTGCAAAAGCTACATAAGTTTGATTACAAACTGTTGATCGCTAGTGTTTGTGCCAAGATGTGCAGAAGACTAGGGGAAGACATTGATGATATATATATAAGGATAGTGTTTGTACACAGTGGCTCTGCAGAATTCTGATGATTGATAAGTTTTGAATACCTTGATGATTGCATTTGACAGGATAAAAAATGATGATAAGATGATTCAAGCTGAGGGTGTGGAGTCCCTTTCAGAAGAAGAGCTTCGCCAAGCCTGCAGGGATAGAGGCCTACTTGGATTGCTTTCCGTTGAAGAAATGCGCCAACAGGTTATCACTTAGCTTGTGTTTTGTAATTTTCAGACCGATGAAGTGAATGCTATGTTTAGGCATTTGCATCTAGTAGGAATCTTTCTAAGATGCCTTTGCAGCAGTAAGCAAATGACGCTTTATTCTTTATCCTTATAAAGTGCAGAGGAAAAATTATCATGTTGTCATGCTCGTAAATAATGATCTCTCTATGCAGTTGCGGGATTGGCTGGATTTGTCTCTCAGTCACTCCGTTCCTTCTTCCCTGTTGATTCTGTCTAGGTAATTAATTGGTTCGGTTGTTAATATATTTCTGAAGATCTAGGCGATTTCATCGTTTCATTTTAATATCCTTTGCAGAGCTTTCTCTGTCTCTGGAAAAGTTAGGCCAGAGGAAGCTGTCCAGGCTACACTCTCCTCTCTTCCAGATGAGGTTGTGGATACAGTTGGAGTTACTACATTGCCATCTGAAGATTCAGTTGCTGAAAGGAGAAGGAAGTTGGAGTTCCTAGAAATGCAGGAAGAATTGATTAAGGTTTAAGTTTTGTGCTATTATTGCTTTAACCACCTACCATATTCCCTCCATGTTTTCTTTGCCTTGCTCTTCTCCAGTACAGAAAGAAAAACAATTAGATGAATAACTTGTTACTGTTAAGGGATTTTATGGGTCGATAATACATATTCCATATCATGCATATCTTATTACAAGTTAAATCACGCAAACTTACAATTGCATGCTAAAAAATGGAGAGCACTGCAAAGAAATATCATTTTTCCTGTTAGCTCTCTGACATGCTTTTTCTTTGTATGCTTTATCTTCCTTTAACTTCTTTTAACTTCTGCTGCATTTGTTGATCTAGGGTTTGCAATAAATGTTAAGTTTGGTCTTCAAATAATATGCCTCATGGTATGTTTTCATACAGTAGAAGAGGCAAAGTCCCAAATTTTCTGATTTTGAAGCACAATCATAAGACGCAAGTTCCCAGGACGGTCCTATGCTTCAATCTGCTATTTTCTTGAACTTCTAACTTACCTGTCCTACTTTCCTTTGTCTAAGGGAATGGCCTGTTTATAAACTTTGGTGCACATTATTACCATTCATTATTAAAAGTGCCTGTACTCATTTTGAAATTGTATCATACAATGATAGAGCTTTTAATTTGATTTGTAGGCTTTTGTTTAATGGCTTTAAGTTGATTCTTGTGTGAAACGTAGGAGGAGGAGGAAGAACAGGAAGAGGAACTGGCAAAGATGAAGGAATCTGTTGGTAGCCAAAAGGATGTGGCTTTGGAAGAGATGGCTGTTCCAACAGCTAGAGAAATAGAACAGGCAAAAGCGAAAACATTAGAGAAACATGAGCAGCTATGTGAGCTCAGTCGTGCCTTGGCAGTTTTAGCTTCAGCATCTGTAAGGACCTGAAATAAGTTTGTCCAATGATATTATTGCAATATCTTTCAAACTCTTTACTAGCTTCTTTGATACATATTTCAGTCAGTAAGCAGGGAGCGTGAAGAGTTCCTGCGCATAGTCAAAAAGGAGGTATGAAAAAGAAGTTTCTTCTGTAGTGCATGAACTAATACATTGTTATAGTGATTTTCAAAATGCTCTTTGTAGTGGTAAACAAAAGGAATAAGAATATGAGTGATTCGGAATGCCAGTTTAACAAGACAAAGGATGCATTCATAAAATGATGCAGAGATCTGAAAGTTTTAATTAGAATGTCTATATATTTATATCGTTCAGTGACACAATAAGTAAGTACATACTATGGATAATATATATATATATATGTATATATATATAGAAATATTTTATTAGAATGTCTGTATATTTATATCATTCAGGGACACAATAAGTAAATGCATACTTCAATGATAAAAGCTGATAGAGTAAAGAACACAAACAGATAGATTGAAAGAGATGAACGTAAAATGTATTACTTCTGTAACTGGTGATTTTTTAACACCCAATATCCAATACAACTCAATTAGCAACAGAGTTCCAAGAACGAAAATAAGAAGAAGACAATGACTGCAAACAGCCCCCAGGATAGTATCCCGCTGCAGAGAAATATTCTG
>JANZLX010000007.1:27439235-27449405 GCA_025531955.1 Erythroxylum orinocense | reverse complement strand
ACTTTCTTGTGTCAAGGTCACATATAGTTTATTTTTCATTTGCATGTGAGTTATTTCCTTAAACTAGCGACAATTCTTTTGTGTTTTATTGTATGCCAACAGGACCTATTTCTTGACAAGGTTGCAGCCACGGGGCTTGGTGGAATTCCAGGGTATGTTCTTCCTTATGTGCCTTCTACCAATTTGCTCACCTTCTAAACTTTTTCTTATTTATGTGTTCCGTGTGCTAGTGCATATGCTTGTGAATTGATTTTTTGGGATGTAAGTAAGAATGGTTAAGATTTTAGTTGTTAATCTATATTTTTACACCTTTGGCAACAAATTGATATATGCTTGTTATAGCGCAACAATATGGTCCTATGAAGTGCACACAAAAACGGCATTTATTGGTTGAGTTGTTTCTTTTGACTGTCAACTGGCTTGTTTCAGCTGTGCTTTGAACCCTGAGCATCATTATTTTGTTTGTTTTTATTGTTGTTTTTCTTTTTTATTTTTGCCCTCTTTACTCTTTTGTTCTTGGACTTTCTTCATGGTTGTAGCCTATTGTTTTCTTAATTCATATAGCTAAGGGTGGTATCATTCATTTGTTAATTATAAAATAGTTTATGAGTTGGAAATATCAATAATTTCCGATTCACAAGATGTCTGTGGGTGGTTAATTGGGATGCCGATTTGGAGATTTGTTTGCTCCAACTATTACTAACAGTGAAACTTTGTGAACTCCCTGGGTGTCTGTTTGCAGTGCTGATCCTCATTTATCTTTGGAACCAGCGGCACAACAAAATGCAACTCATGATAGTACGACTGGATCCACAGAAATGGTACTATTAGACTGTACTACAAGCAAGGTTAGTATGGACATCACAGTTCTGATTTGTAGAAGTCATTAGTTACCCCTTTGTTCGATCTTCGCTCCTGATCTCATCTTGTTGATGGTTTGAATTAATGTTGTTTTGATAAATTTCTAGCAACGGGGGAGGATTACCATGCTGTCTGATGAAATTGATATAATCCTGTAAACAGATAGAAGCTGTGAATTCTGAACCTGTTGATTATGCTCAGGCTCCATCTACACCTGGATTATTAGAAGAGCCAAACTTGTCATCTGTTCAGAAGGGTCTGGCCTCTGAGGATCATTTAGAATCAGAAGATCACAATTTGACAGAATTAGTCGGCGTAGAGAGTGCAGAAACTGCTGCCGTTAAGTCAGATCTCTTTCATGGAAATGATGCAAAGGATTTGTCTTCAAGAAATGTTTTAGATAGTGATGCTGGTAAGTGCGTGGCTGCTGATAGTATGTTTCTGTTCATTTGGAGATGAATCACTCAGATCTACAAATGGAATTACAATCATCTACAATTCCCATGGAATTTATTTCAACTGATGACACTGTTATTCCATTAGATGGTCCAAACAAGGTAGAAGAGCTGCATGATGTTGGTGTTTGCAGCGATATCCAAATGCTTCCATCAATTCATCAAATCAACAGGGTATGTGATGAAACTGTCTCTCCATCTGAGTTGGTTAGTACCCTTGATGTTGAACGTCAGGATGGACATGAAAAAACTCAACATAAAAAGTCCACTTCTGTGGGTATGCTCTTCGCATGCACTTCAAATGTGGCGCAACCTGATGACCCATGTCACAAAGTTGATGGTGCTGTGCTTTCTCCCACCTTGCAATTGGAAGATTCCCTGCCCTTACCTCTGGAGACATCCAAAGATGAGCAAGCACTTCAGAATTCTGGAACTTCAACCAAGGTGCAAGGTTTGTTCGGCTAGCTACATGATTACAGTTTATTTTCTGTTAAGTGTATTGTCTACGAGTGATAGACCCCTATGAATAGCAGTATGTTCTCTAAATGCTTACTCCTTTCTAGGTGAAGGGTGCCATGTGACAGATGGTATGGAAATGAAGGAAACTCAGACTTCAAGGCCTGATTTACTTGGAGAATTTCAGTCAGGCAGTGGGAAAATAGATGCACAACTAGATAAAGTGATTTCTGGCAATAATGAACTTCAAAATATGAATGATTGTTTAACTTCTAACATGCCTGAACCAGAAAAGTTGCTTTCTGTACCCTGTAATATTCTTGATAAACCAGATGAATTGATTGTGGAGTCAACACCGGACAAAGAAGTCCCAGAAGGTGGTGGTGGAAGCAGCTGTGGGACAAAAATTTTGGGAAAGAAACGGAGTTTCACAGAGAGTATGCTATCCGTTCAAAGTTTAAATGAAGTTGAATCAATTGGAAATATCAAATCAAGGAGAACTGCGGACTCCATTCCTGACGATAATGATCTGTTATCTTCTATATTAGGTCAGATTGATTCTTTTTTGCTACTTCATAGCTTCATTTTTGGCACGACAAACTTCTGAAACATTGCAGGCATTGTCCCCTCATTCTTTGGAAGTTATATTGTTAGCATAAAAACTGTAACTGACTTGTGCCTTTATTTGCATATGTTATTGTGTTTCAGTTGGAAGAAGATCATCTGCTCTTAAAATGAAGCCCACTCCACCCCCTCCACCTGCACCTGAAGTAGCATCAACCAAACATGCCCATTCTGCATCTCGACCTAGTGCAGTAAAGAGAAAGGTGCTTATGGATGAGTCAATGGTCTTGCATGGCGAGTAAGTCTTACTTCATTTAACTTGTTCTTGTTATTATGGGATATTGAATCTGTTTTTGATTACATATTTGAGTGCCTCAAGGAATGTGCTTGGAAAACTTGCTTTAGTGCATGGAATTGAAGCAAGTTGGTGCTTGTGTAATGGGGACTTTTCCACTTGCATTGTTTTTTCCTCATTTAAATCCCTTGTTGGGAACATCAGAAATAGAAGGTCTCTCTAGACATCCCTCATTCCTTGCACCTTTCAAGATCTGATCCTTGTGGATGGATAAGTACTTGTACTTCCCTGCAATTACATCAATCTCTTAATGTTGTTAGCTCCCTTTTTACAATCTGCATACACCGTATCTAGATAATAAAACTAACTGTCTGGACTAAACATGATGAAACCCACAAGATATGGGGATCGTTTGCCATTTTGTGTTATGAAGCCTTTCCTTTTCGTTTCTACATTGTCTATGAACTATAAAATCCTAATCACTTATTTGCATTGTGCTAGTGTCACTCATCCACTGGACTAGTGTTTATTCATCTGGCTTTATTCTTCTGTTTTCTCCAAGCTCTATGCAATTTGATGGAACACATTCGTGTTGCTGTGTTTGTGCATTTTCACTGAATCATATGGTAGAGGAAATGGTCATATAAGAAATGTAGAATCATAAGTTTTAGTTTGCTGAATCCTGACAAGATTTTCCCCCCCTTTTCCTATCTAGTGCAATACGTCAACAATTGACAAATACTGAAGACATACGTCGCGTACGGAAAAAAGCTCCTTGCACACGTTCTGAAATCTTGATGATCCAGAGACAGTTCCGAGAGGAAGAAATATTCAGTGAACAACTGTTATGTGGTGAGCTGATTACTAGATCTTAAGTATGCTTCCCTAGATCATTATTTAATGTCTTTGGGGTGGGAACGTTGTATCTGTGTTTGTCTTCATAGTTGACTAAACTTATGTGTGCTAGATTTTCCCATCTCCGACATTCTGTGGATGTTGTGGACTTTGTAGTTCTGTTATAACCCCTAATCTAAACTTCCTACACGAGGACAAGGCAACATCCTTATAAGTTCCATACTCTGGGAGGTCATAGCTGTAGCTGTTTTTAGCTTTTTAATACTTCTAACTTCCAAGTTTTCTGATGCTTTTGGCAATTAATGTTTGGCTTTCACTTGAAAAATCCATCTGCTTACTGAAACCATTTGTTCTTTCAGGTTTGTCTTCAGAATTGAGATGTTTGTATGGTAAAGCATTTGATTTGAGTGGAGTCATAATTTCTGAAAATGATCCATATGCTACTTGTTTGGACGAGCAAAAGGATAAAGAGAATTCTGCTGGGACAATTGTTACTAATGAGGGGACTACTGAACCTTCACTAATTATAAACAATGTTAATGGGCAGTTTACTGAGGTTCTTTTGGGGAGTGAGAGCCAGCACAGTGTGCATCAATCAGAAGTTTTTGATGCTGATAATCAAATACACATGAATGCTATTCCTGAAGTAGCTGGGTCTCGATTGCCAGAATGTGAACCCTTGGGGGAAATAGCTGAAATTGAAACTGATAGAGGGCAGACTGAGGTTGCTGGTGCAGCAAATGATTTTTTTCTGGGGTTTGAAGCATCTCCAACTGTCGCTGGAGATAATTGTAGCTTGCCTGCAGAGTCTACCGGTCAGTATGGTTTTGCAGAAAAGCATACCATTGATGATGTTTGTCTATTGAAAGATACTTCAAACTCCATGTGTGATGAGATACATGTACCAATTGATGGTGCAGGAGATCTAGTCCATCAGCAAGAAAATGTTGTTACCCCTGAGACTGAACTGAGAGCAATGGAGGAAGTTTTGTTGGAGGAAAACAAAGTTGATCGGGCAGTTGAAACAAATGCAGATATCCTAGTAGATTATTGTGCACCAGGAAAAAATGCAGACTCTTCCACTGGAAAAGAACTTTCAAAGAATGGTGAATGCATCAATCTAACTTCTGCTGACCAAATTGTAGAAGATATTAACAACTATAAATTGGGGGTTGGTCTTGAGGACAATCGACAGGTTGGGGATGATGATAAGGAGCAAACCTGTAATGATTTGTTTGATGAGGAATCTAAAGCATTAGGATTTGGTGGGCATTTAAGAAAAGATGCTTTAAGTGCAGATTATCCAGTCTGTGAAGTAGCTGATCAACAGAGTACCTTTGAAATGGAAAATTTTCTCAACCACCCTGCTGGAGGAGATCATGGAGTAAGCTACACACAATATTTTCATTTATTTTATGGATTTCTGCCCTAGTTGCAATTCCCTTTTCCTTTTCCCTAGAAGCGGTCTACATTATACTTTGTCATTTTTCTGTCTCTATCTCTTGTTTTTATGTCCTTTTTAACTAGGGTGAGGGAAAATAAAAGAAATCCCTACTTTTATTTTTGGAATATAGGTTTGCCATTTCAAACATAGTCATTGTATAACATGAGCTGAACGCCTCCTAGTATTCTGACTTGATGATTGTTGTGTCAGTGGAACTATTTTCAGCACTTCTCAAAATATTGTAACTGTAATCAGGTCCTTGTCATTGGTCAAAGTTACTACTAGGCTAAAGGAGAATGAGAATACCTTACATTATGGCATTCTTGTTTTGTTTGCATCAAGTTTAGGTGGTCTCTGTGAAATTGATCAATTGTTGTTCAATTTTATATCAACTTCTTTTGATTCCTTAATTTTAATTAATACTTGTAGTTTTTTTCATCCTTTGAACTTTGCTTTTAAGAAAACAGAAAATATATATATATATTTACTCGAATATATTTCTACTTAGATTTTAGTCGTTTTCAGACTGATAATAACTGATCGTGCAGTGCAGCTTTGCCTATTACTTTATCTAAATTTCTCATCTTGATCACATTGTATAGTTCTTATATGTTATTGTAGCATGTTTTACATGTGCTGGTTTTACGGTGCAGGATTTGCAAGACACTGGATTTGCAAATGACACAGGTTTAACATTTTTTCTTTTTGACTTTGTATCAGTTGGATAATTCAAAGCAATTAGCTTCTGTTTCCTAACATGTTTTATTCATAGTACTTCGTTAGGAGTGAGTTGTAAGTTTTATGTACATATTAGGAACTTTGCATCTCTTGAGCTCGTATGTATTGCTTTCATGGGTTATGAAATTCCCAACTTGCTCCAAATGCGCTAGGCCCTTAGTGAGTCATGGAACAGAACTCATTTATGAAATTCCCAAAGTGTTGCAAATGGGTCTAGCCCCTTAGTGAGTCATGGAACAGAACTCAAATGAATAAGAGCATGTTATGTTACAAAGTAATACTGTTCGATGTGATTCAGTCATAGTTTTACACTCTGGACTGTACTAGGATAAGAGGTTTCAAGGTTCATGTCAAAATTTTCACTTGCATGCTACATAGAGAGGATTTTCACATCATATTGACTTCTTTCGAGGGTATTTGAGTGACTATGTTTTGTGTTTCTGCAATTATTCTCAGAATTTGGGTCGGTAATACATACTTCTAAAAGATTTCAAAATTTGACTTAAGCTCTTTATTAATGGAACCCTGTAACCTTGTATTTTGGGAGAACTTCTGAATCCTGAGACAGTTATATTTTGTCCTGTGATGATATGCTTGTGTTTTAGGAGAAAATAAATTGATTTTGATCTGAGAAAAGCTGTGCTCTTAAAAATTTGCTGTGAATCTACCTAATCAGTTTTCTTACCGGCAATTTTCTTCCAGATTTTCTTAATGCGGATGACGATGACATAGGTGAAGATGGCGAGGATGGCATGCCTTGTCATGAAGATACTTGCCTTCTAGAGAATAGTGGATGGTCTTCCCGCACAAGGTTTGTGTCTTTTATGTGGTTAACGATTGTATTCCTACTGAAGTTTCCTGAAAAGTGGGAATACATCTGGAAGCACTGATAATTTGTTGCAACTTAGTGTTGGATGCTATTAGTATCCAAGATGGGTATGAATGGGGATCTTGCGATGTATATAAGCAATCTAAAAGGAAAAGTAGTATATAAGTTATCCATGTCATGTGCTAAATTTGCTCTGATCAGCCATATCTGAGCTAGGAATTATGGGGTTCGAACTTATGTAGTTGATTGTGTGTCTTTCACCCCCTTTATTGTCTATTTTTCTCGATACCTCTTTCATGTACTTTCTTGATTATTGATGATTTGCATTTGTTTAGGGCTGTTGCTAAATACCTGCAAACCTTGTTTGACAATGAAACTGGACAAGGAAGGAAAGTCCTTTCGGTGGACAATCTACTAGTTGGTAAAACTCGCAAGGAAGCATCAAGAATGTTCTTTGAAACGTTGGTATGTATCGCAAACTAAGTTGCTTTTTTTTATCTTCAGTGCATAGATTATGTGCCTGTTGAGTGTCGCAATTTGCCAGTAAAATGGAGATGAGTAGCAACAAAGGCCACTGAAGTTGATAAGATATAGTTGATGATGATCTATGTTTACCAATTTGTAGGTTCTTAAAACAAGGGATTACATACAAGTTGAACAGGTGAAGCCCTTTGACAGCATCGATATAAAGCCACGGACTAAGCTTATGAAGTCAGAATTCTAAGCTCTTGGCCCAAGCCGGTGACACTTTTTTATTTGTAGTATTCATTAGATGTTTTCTTGGTTTTCAGTTAGTACAGTTCAGGTAGTGCCAGTGGGGGAGGGCTTAGGATTAGGACGTGCAATTATTGTTGTAATATGGGCTGTATGTATGTATGCTAGTGTATATATGTAATAATATACATAATATGCTAAGTTGATTTTCTTTTCTTCACATGTACAAACCTTTATTTAAGGTTTTTTTTTAATATTAAATGGATATATAATTAATAACATATAAATATTTCTTCATGATTTGTCCTGGTAAACTTTCATTACTATGTACTTTATTTATTTATTTATATCATAGTGTTGAAAATAAAATAGAAGATCATAGAAGGAAGAAAAATAAGTCGTATAATGTTAATTAGTCTTGCATGTATTAAAAACAAATAAGAACAATTAGATATTTTGTGTTAGAAAACGACAGGGTGATAGTGTATTACGAAATGCATTGTGTCAATGTGATGTCATAATCGTAAGTTTAGTATTTGAATACATAATTGTGTTACAATTTCTTTAAATTTATCAACTCATTTAAGCTTTGCAAAATTATATTTTTTAATAAATAACTCGCCTTTGATCATTCAATTCACTGGTTACTAGTTCCATTGAGTCGTAGATTAGACTTTTTTAGGGTTATCTTAAATAAGACTAAATAGATTTTTGTTTAGTTTATGCTCGGATAGGGCTGCACTCTAATTCATTGGGCCTGGGACCTACTGTGCCTCAAATATGTAAGGAGGCGTTTAAGTGAACGAAGGTGAAATGTGGAGTCCGATAAAATTCTATTTGCATATTGAGAATTATTGGATAATTAGCATTTAGCAAGGGTAAGGCCCTCACGGCTAGTCGGGTTGGTGGAATAAAGGGGCATAGGATCAAAAGGTCATGTGTTTGATTTTCTCTATTTACGCTCTTTCGATCGAGCTTGTCGCACATGCCTTATCTAATATTGAATATTCGGTTTGCGTGATTTATAGACTATTGCGTCAATCCGAAGATTTATTCAATGCGCATCTAAAGAGTAGTGGCTGGGAGTGTTCATGGTAGAGTAACCTGACATGTTCATAAATAACCTGAACATGAAACTGAATGTCAGGGTCGACAATTTCATGAACCTGAACCTGAATCTGAACCTAAAGAATCTATAGGATCGGTTAACCTATTTTTAGGTTCGGTTCTTAGGATAACTAGAACCTATTCATATCAATATATATGACAAAAAATTATAATTTTTTTTGGTGAAAACAAATACAAATTATTTATAAAAGTATGCATATAAAATCTATCAAAGATTAATCCAATATGTTAAATCCAAGCAAAGTAAATAAGCCAAACAATGTCTTATAAAAGATCCATACTTTAAAAAAAGAGATAAATTATTAAACAATTATTCTTCGAATAAGATGGTAAGATAATCCACTGTTATACATGAAGCCACGTCTGTAGAAAATAATGAATAAAAAGACTTAGACTCATTATTTCTTTTTTAATTGAATTTTTATTTATTTATTTGTATATTAAAACAAGGTAAAGTAAATTAGATTACCTGATTTAATTTGCTCAAGTTCTTCAAGTCTCTCTTCCACGTAAAGAGGAGCTTGTGATTTTTTTCAATCAATCTTATCCACAAACAAGAGCCTCCACCATCTTTGGATTAAGAGAGCTACGAAATGAACCAAGTACTCGACCTCTTGTACTATAAGCCGACTCAGATACAACAGTAGATACAGGCATAGCTAAAACATCTTGAGCCATTAAAGTAAGCACTGGACACTTAGTAGAATTTAATTTCCACAACCTCAAGACATTGAAAGTCTTGTCTTTGGGTTCACAATCTTCAGCTAAATATTTATCTAGCTCACTTTTGGTTTCCCCACTTGCTTGACTAGCCTCCTACTCTTCAAAAATATTATCCAAAAATACTGCAACATCCTTGACGTTATCAACTTCCATATTACTTGAAGCTTGAGATTAGACACTTGATTGTGCAACAGGAAAAGACATAGAGGATCGATAAAAATCAAGCATCAAATCTAAAGTAATTTTTACTTTCCACATAGTTGCTCAGATTTGACATCATCATATGCTTTACCAATCACAAAGTTCACTTACTTCAATTTACAGCGTGGATCAAGAACGGCAACAATAAACAACATGCAGTTGATATTAACATCTCCTCAATACTTATCATGCTTCTTCTTCATCCTCATAGCCACGTTTCTTACAATAAAATCACCAAGTCTACATCTCTTTGAAAGAACCATCCCAATGCATTGCTTTCATGTAGTCATTAGTAGTTACATAATGAGAGCCAAACAATTTTAAAGTAGCATCATAAAAGATAGAAAGAAAAGACAGCAAGTTATGTGTGTACTCCCAATCACTTTCACTAGGAACACCTTTATTATTTTTATTCTCACCTCTGTTATTCATCTTTTCAGAAAGGTCTTCAACATACTTAGAATCTTGACTCTCCAATAAATCAAATGCTTTTTGAATTTTCAAAGCTGACTCTAACATTAAATAAGTAGAATTCCAACTTATTTCAACATCTAGACAAACAATACTTTTACTGTCTATTTTCTCTTTTTCTATACAAGACTTGAACTTTGTCATTCTAATAGGAGAAGACTGAACATATTTCACTGCATTGCGAATCCTAATGATTGAATCACTCAATTCTGACAGCCCCTCTTTCACTATTAAACCTAAGATGTGTGCAACACATCTCATTTGTATAAACTCACCTTTCAATACACCACCATTCCAACTATTAATTCTTGTTCTCAAGCATTGAATATCTACATCATTTAAACTTGCATTATCCACCGTTATAGTGAATACTTTTTCAATATCCCAACTAACCAAACAAGTCTCAACAGCCCTACCAATTGTATCACCTGAATGA
>JANZLX010000007.1:27426180-27439135 GCA_025531955.1 Erythroxylum orinocense | reverse complement strand
AGAAACAAAAGTTTTATGTAATAAATTTTGACTGATTGATCGTTCTAGCATGCCACTCTTATGGGGTACGTACTCGGCTATCACCATAGATGTCGGGTATGTGTCTTGTGGGAGTGAGGTGTTACAGTGTTACAATTTGAGAGATGAGAGGTTGAGAAGTGACTATAAGATGAAAGATTAAATGATTTTTTTTCTTTTTTGAACGAATAGAATGACTTTTAATTTTCCTTTGTTTCATTAAGGGAAAAACCTTTAAACTTCAATAGCTGATATTTGATAAAAGATCAATTGTGATTTAAGCGATTTTAGCCATAAATTTACCAGGTTTGTATTAAGACTGTTTGACTGAATTGTCTTTTTTAAGAAGAATTGAATTTACAAGTGATCTTAGCAATTTATCAATTATTCATATAAGAACAAACTACATTGATATATCAATGATTCATATAAGAACAAACTATATTGTTATTCTCAATTTAAATATTAAAATGATTGCTATTCATTATATTAACAAAAATTGAACACAAAACCTAACGTAAGGTTTTTATAATAATGTCTCGTTTCTTAATAAACTTTCAATAGAGCTCTCTATTACTCTCTAATCAGAAGTGCTTTGAATAAGATTTTGAAGATGAATTATACACGGAATATGACTTCTTATTACTATGAATCAATGAGGGAACGAACCGCTTTACTAGATCTCATTGATTAAAAAATAAAACTATTATTTTAATATCATTAAATCTTATTTTATCATATTAAAATAACAAAATAATAATAAACTAATAAACACAAAGAGTATCCTTTTTCGTATTGCAACTTAGTGTAGAAAATACAATTAATATCATAGTTAAAACTTCAAACATTATATTATAAAAAACACAGCCGTATAAAAAAAATATCATTGTTTATTATTAAATCAACTCATTTTTCATTCTTTTCTATATTATACATTTTTAAGAATCAATATTGCTCACTTGTTTAATGTTTATAATATCTCATAAATATCTAAGCTAATGCATATGTCTTAAAAAATTAAAATTGTAGGATTTCTTAATAAATATGTTTTACACTTATTAATTTCTTTAATTAATCTCTAAATGATTATATTATTTTAGTCAATGAATATTTTCTATTAATAATTTAATACTTCGATCAATAACTTTGATACATATTAATGACTATTGGAAGTAGAAGTATTGAGTGTTATGCGTTAGTTGTTACTTATAATAGCAACGTTCAAGATTGACATTTAATAACATAGAATTAAAGTAGTTTTTTTTCTTTTTCTTCTTTTTAACTTAAGAATTAATATAGTAAATACTAGTGAATTTATGATTATTATTATCATTATTATTATTCTCTTAAATTATATCAAAATATATGATAAATTTTTTTAAATGTTTTAGGTTCAAGTTTAAACTTACACCTATAAATTAAGTTCAGGTTAACTACTATAAGTTTGATTAATTTAAAATTACAAATTAAAAACTTAAACTTGAGCCATAAATTTTATTTTTCAGATTCAATTAACCTTATTTATAAGTTTGATTTATGCAATTAGGGTTTAATTAATAGATTCACAGTTTTCTTAAACACCCATAATTACGAGTTTATCCGTTTAAAAAAAAAAATTAAGCAAAGGGACGGGGTAGAACTGAACCACGACGGTCACGATTACTTCACGATCACGACTCTGTTATTATTATTATTATTATATTAAAAAATATTACTTTCAATTTCCTTCTGCTCCCTAGATCCCATTTCGCTCTTCCCTCTTTCAGTTTCAAATTCTAGGGTTTGCAGTTTTGCCTTTCGCTACCTTCCTTTCATGAGCGTCGATTTAGGATTGTGTTGTTTCGTCTATCGTCAGCTTCGGCATTCCTTCTTCTTTTTGGGCACTATTCTCAGCATTCAGTTGCTATTTCTGAATTTAGTGTTCCCAAACCTGATTGATTTGAGCATTTTGAAGATTGCTGTTCCCGTCACATGTTAAAACTTGCTCTTGTTCTTGTAGCTGTTCCTCTTATTATTGGTAAATCGTGGTCGATTCCATAAATATTATTTGGTCTCTTGGTGGTTTAGTCTCTGAGTCAAAAACCAAATGTTTTATTCACAATTTATACTGGCCAAGAAAGGGCCATTGGGTACTATATGGATAGCAGCTCACTTGGAACGGAAACTTCGCAAAAACCAGGTCGCTGATACTGACATTGGTGTCTCTGTTGGTCAGTTTCTACTTTATACTCGTCTTTTCTTCACTTCTCTACCAAAGACAATGTTTTAGCAGTTGAGCCACTATTTCCATTATTTGGTTTGTCTCATTACACTTCTCGTCCTTTTTAACTCCTCAACAGATTCAATTCTATTTCCCGAAGTACCAATAGCACTACGGTTGTCCAGCCATCTTCTGCTTGGTGTGGTGAGGATATACTCTAGAAAGGTGAATTACCTTTTTGATGACTGCAGTGAGGCTTTGCTAAAGATAAAGCAAGCTTTTCGATCCCATGCAGTTGATTTACCACCTGAGGAAACAACTGCACCTTATCACTCCATCACCTTGCCTGAGACTTTTGATCTTGATGATTTTGAGTTGCCAGATAATGATATTTTTCAGGGGTTAGTAAAAACAACCAAATTACCTTACCAAAACTATCTATTATCTTGTTTGTTGTATGTCATTCTTTCTATTTACTTAACAATATGGTTATAAGTTTACTTTAATGACCATCATGCGCTAATCATTTATTGTGTTTGTAAGTTTCCGGATTGATAAGGTTCTGAAGTAGCCAAATGGTTTATCCATTGATTAGTTATTGTGCCTTGATGATTCACTTAGCATTCTTGATTTTTTGACAAATAAACATTGTGTTACTTGGTGATGATGTTCTATTTACTATCTTATGGTAACAAAAGATGTTTCTGCAGTAATTATGTTGATCATCATGTTAGTACAAAGGAGCAAATCACCCTTCAAGACAATATGGAACATGTGGTTTACTTTGCATCAAGATTTGGTTTGGATGGTGAGTGAATTTATTTAAGGTTATGTTGTAGTGACTTGCCTATATCATGACGGTACGCTTTCCTAATTGATTTTGATTGTATGATTTATCTTAGAACGGTTTGGTGATGGTGACACTTCTCAAGTTGGTTTAGAGCTGGAAGAGGTAAGTATCTCCTGCTCGCATGCGAGTTTCTAGGAACCCAGGTTGGGAACAAGATTATTAGAACGCATATCAAGTCTTACCAAAATGGCTGTCCTTTTCTTACAATTTGCATGGTTGCATCAACATTATATATTTCGGATGACTGCCATTGGCCATTGCTATCATTTCCCAGTTTGCAGTTGGTTTAAACTTGAAGATCCTGTATCTACTTGTATTTAACAAATGTGATACTCTACATTGTTACTGCCTTATCTCAAGGTCATATATTGTTTATTTTCATTTGCATGTGGGTTATTTTGCTTAAACTGTTGACAATTCTTTTCTGTTTTATTGTGTGCCAACAGGCTTAAACTGGTGACAATTCTTTTCTGTTTTATTATATGCTAACAGGACCTATTTCCTGACAAGGTGGCAGCCACTGGGCTTGGTGAAATTCCAGAGTATGTTCTATATTTGCCTTTTACCAATATGTTCTCCTTCTAAACATTTTCTTATTTGTGTGTTCTGTGTGCTAGTGCATATTCATGCATGTGCCCTTTGCCAATTTGCTCATCTTCTAAACATTTACTTATTTGTGCGTTCTTGTGGTTGTGCATATTCATGCACGTGTGTATATACTTGTGAATTGATTTTTTGGAATATGATTAAGAATGATTAAGGTTTTAATTCTTTGTCTATTTTTTTACACCTTTGGCAAAAAATTTATATATGCTTGTTATATAGGGTGACAATATGGCCCTAGTGAAGTGTCTACAAAAGCAGCATGTATTGGCAGAGTTGTCTCTTTGACTGCCAGCTTGCTTGTTTCAGTTGCGCTTTAAACCCTGTGCATCATTTCTTTGTTTGTTTTAATTGTTGTTTCTCTCTATTATTTTGCCCTCTTTGCAGACTTTCTTCATGGTTGTGGTTTTTTTCTTCTTCTTTCCTATTGCTAATGGCAAAATATCAATAATTTCTGATTCATAAGGTGTCTGCGGGTGGTTAATTGGGATGCTGATTTACAGATTTGTTTGCTGCAATTATTACTAACAGTTCAACTTTGTGATCTCACTGGGTGTCTAATTGCAGAGCGGATCCTCTTATATCCTTTCAACCACCGGCACAACAAAATGTAATTCATCGTAGTATGACTGGATCGCCAGAAATGGCACTATTAAATTCTACTACAAACAAGGTTAGTATGGACTGATTTCTAAAAGTCATTGAGTTACCACTATCTGTTTGATCTTCTCTTTATGATCTCATCTTGTTGATGGTTTGAATTAATTTTGTTTTGATAACTTTCTAGCATGGGGGGAGGTTTACCGTGCTGTCTGACAAAATTTATATAATCTTGTAAACAGATAGAAGCTGCAAATTCTGAACCCGTCGACTATGCTCAGGCTCCATCTACACCTGGATTATTAGAAGAGCCAAACTTGTCATCTGTTCAGAAGGGTATGGCCTCTGAGGATCATTTAGAATCAGAAGATCACAATTTGATAGAATTAGTTGGGATAGAGAGTGCGGGAAATGCTTCCATTAAGTCAGATCTTCTTCATGGAAATGATTCGAAGGATTTGTCTTCAGGAAATGTATTAGATAGTGATGTTGATAAGTGCATGGCTACTGATAACAACATCTATGTTTTTGGTCATTTGGAGATGGATCACGGAAAGCTACAAATGGAGTTGCAATCATCTACCTTACCTATGGCATGTATTCCTTCTGAGAACACTGTTATTCCATTAGATGCTTCAAATAAGGTAGAAGAGCTGCATGATGTTGATGTTTGCAGCAAGGTTAAAATGCTTCCTTCTATTCATCAAATCAACAGGGAATGCGATGAAACTGTCTCTCCATCTGAGTTGGTTGGTACCCTTGATGTTGAAGGTCAGGATGAACATGAAAAGGCTCAACATACAAAGTCCACTTGTGTGAGTATGCTCCTGGCATGCACTTCAAACGTGGCCCAACCTGATGACCCCTATCACAAAGTTGATGATGTTGTGCTTTCTCACACCTTGCAATTGGAAAATTCTTTGTCCTCACCTCTGGAGACATTCAAAGATAAGCAATCACTTCCAAATTCTGGAACTTCAACCAAGGTGCAAGGTTTGTTTGGCTAGCTACATGATTGCCGTTATTTTCTCTTAAGTATATTGTCTATGAGTGATAGACCCCTAAGAATAGCAGTATGTTCTCTAAATGCTTATTCCTTTCTAGGTGAAGAGTGCCATGTGAGGGATGGTATGGAAATGAAGGAAACTCAGACATCAAGACCCGATTTACTTGGAGAATTTCAGACAGGCAGTGGGAAAATAGATGAACAACTAGATAAAGTGATTTCTGGCAATAATGAACTTGAAAATATGAATGATTCTTTAACTTCTAACATACCTGAACCAGAAAAGCTGCTTTCTGTATCCTGTAATATTCTTGATAAACCAGATGAATTGATTGTGGAGTCCACACCAGACAAAGAAGTCTCTGAAGGTGGTGGTGGAAGCAGCTGTGGGACCAAAATTTTGGGAAAGAAGCGAAGTTTCACAGAGAGTATGCTATCTGTTCAAAGTTTAAAAGAAGTTGAATCATTTGGAAATATCACATCAAAGAGAACTGCAGACTCCATTCCTGATGATAATGATCTGTTATCTTCTATATTAGGTCAGATTCATTCTTTTTGCTACTTCAACTAGTTTCATTTTTGTCACGACAAACTTTTGAAAAGATTGCAGGCGTCGTCCCTTTTTCCTTTGAAACTAATATTGTTTGTATTTCTTTTTAAGGTTGCTGATTAAAAATTGTAACTGATGTCATGCATATGTTATCGTGTTCTAGTTGGAAGAAGATCTTCCGTGCTTAAAATGAAGCCCACTCCACCCACTCCACCTGCTCCTGAAGTAGCATCAAGGAAACGTGCCCATTCTTTATCTCGACCTAGTGCGGCAAAGAGAAAGGTGCTTATGGATGATTCGATGGTCTTGCATGGCGAGTAAGTCTTATTTCATTTAACTTGGTCTTCTTATTATTGGATGAATCTGTTTTTGATCCACATATTATGTCCGCTTGAGTGCCTATGATATCTGCTTGGAATACTTGCTCAAGTGTTTGGAGCAAGTTGGTGCATTTTTAATGGGGACTTTAAACTTGCATTTGTCTTCACATTTAACACTTTTGTTGGGTACAATGGAAATTGAAGGTCTAATACAGATATTGCCAATTCATTGCACCTGAAGGATGGAGAAGTACTCCTACCTCCCCGCAATTAGGCCAAACCCTTAACGTTCATGTTTACTCCCCTTTTACAAGCTTTATACATTATTTCTTGATCTTGAAGGTTAACTGCCCGGACCAAACATGATGAAACCCACAATATATGAGGTTTCTTTGCAATTTTGCCTTATGATGCCTTTCCCTTCCGTTTCTGCATTGTCAACTATAAAATCCTAATCACTTCTTTGCATTGTGCTAGTGTCACTCATCTCTTGGACCAGTGTCTGTTCCTCTAGCTTTATTCTTCTGTCTTCTCTAAGCACTATGCAATTTGCTGGAACACATTAACGTTGCTGTTCTGTTCATTATCACTTAAGCATATGACAGAGGGGGAAATGGTTCATCATATGGCCTCTAATGCACTTTGATTGATAGTTTCTGTAGTTAGTTATTCTTTGTCAATTAATTCAGTCCTTATTTGTCTAGTTTTCGTCTGGTTAAATTCTTTAATCTTACTTTACTGTTTTAAAGTAAACTGGGTCTGTGCTTGCACAAAAATGAAAAACATCTATCTGGAAACTATTTCAAGCAAATTTTTGTTCTTCCCTTTTTTGGTATTTAATTGATTGCATTGACCTTTTCTTTTGGTGGTATCATATAAGAAATGTAGAGTCATAAGTTTTAGTTTGCTGAATTCTGATAAGATTATATTTTTTTCCTTTTCCTTATCTAGTACGATACGTCAACAATTGACGAATACCGAAGGCATACGTCGTGTACGGAGAAAAGCTCCTTGTACACGCTCTGAAATCTTGATGATCCAGAGACAGTTCCTAGAAGAAGACATATTCAGTGAACAACTGTTATGCGGTGAGTTGATTCTTAGATGTTGAGTATGCTTCACTAGATTCATTATCTAATATTTTTGGGCGTGGGAACACTTCTATCTGTGTGTTGTAAACTTCATAGTTTTCTTAACCCCCAAACTAAGTCAAATTCCTATGTGTGTAGAAGACAACATCCTTATAAGTTCCATACTTTGGGAGGTTATGGCTTTAACTATTTTTAGTTTTTAGTACTTCTAACTTTCAAGTTATCTATTGCTTTTTGTAGTTCATGTTTGGGCTTGAAACCATTGTGTCAATTTTTGTTCTTTCAGGTTTGTCATCAGAATTGAAATTTTTGCATGGATTTGATATTAGTGGCATCATAATTTCCGAAAATTGTCCATATGCTGCTTCTTTGGAAGAGGGAAAGGAAATAGAGAATTCTTTTGGGACAATTGTTACTGAAGAGGGGGCTACTGAACCTTCACTATTTATAAATGATGTTAATGGCCAGTTTCCTGAAGTTCCAAACCAGGACAGTTTTCATCAATCAGGAGTTTTTGTTGCTGGTAATCAGATACATATGAATGTTATTCATGAAGTGACCAGGTGTCCATTGCCAGAATGTGAAACCTTGGGGGAAATAGCTGAAATTGAAACTGATAGATGCCAGACTGAAGTTGCTGGTGCAGGAAATGATTTTTTTAAGGGGTTTAAAACATCTCAAACTGTTTCTGGAGATAATTGTTGCTTGCCTGCTGAGTCTAGTAATCAGTATGGTTTTGCAGAAAAAGCTACTATTGATGATGTTTGTCTATTGAAAGATAATTCAAACTCTGTATGTAATGAGATACATGTACCAATTGATGCTGCACAAGATCTAGTCCAACAGCAAGAAAATATTGTTGCCCCTGAGATTGAACTAAGAGCAGTGGAGGAAGTTTTGTTGGACGAAAGAAGAGTTGATCAGGCAGTTGAAATAAAAGCGAACATCCTATTAGATCATTGTGCGCCAGGAAAAAATTCAGACATTTCCATTGAAGAACTTTCGAAAAAAGGTGAATGCATCAATCTTACTTCTTTTGATGATGAACGAATTGCACAAGATATTGACATCTACAACTACGGGGTTGGTCACGGGGACGATCGACAAGCTGGGGGTGATGACAAGGAGCAAGTCTGTAATGATTTATTTGACAAGGAGTCTAAAGGTGTAGGATTTTGTGGGGATTTCAGAAATGATAATTTAAATGCAGGTTATCCACTCTGTGAAGTAGATGTTCAACAGAGTACGCATAACATGGAAACTTTTGTCAACCAGCCTACTGGGGGAGATCATGGAGTAAGCTATACGCGAAATTTTGTTCTCTTTTTTCTTTCCCCTAGAAACATTCCCCTTAACATTTTACGTTTTCCTATGTCTTATCTTGTTTTTATGCTTTCTTTAACTACTGTTAGAGAAAATAATATAAATCCCTTCCTTTATTTTTGGAATATAGGTTTGCCATTTTGAACATAGTCATTTATTGTGAAGCATGAGCTGAATGCCTACTTAGTATTATGACTTGATGATGGTTATGTTGGCTAACCTATTTTCAGCATTTCTAAGTATTGTAAATTTTAATCACATCCTTGTCATTGGTCAAAGTTATTGTTAGGCCAAAGTGGAATGAGAATACTTTCATTATGGCATTCTTGTTTTGCATGTGTTAGAATATCCCATATTGACTAAACATGAAAATGTAAAAGGGCTTATAAGTGGTAAGGGCCAACTATCTAAAAAGCTTTGATACCATAATAGAATTTTTAATATGGGTAGACTATAGAGCCCATTAACAAGAATTGGGCTTGGGTCAACCATTACCAAAATAACTAGAACTAGTCAATTGGTTAGTTGACCCTTACCACTTATAAACCCGTTAATATTTTCATATTTAGTTAAGATGAGATACTTTAATACTCTCCCTCAAGTGCAATTAGGACTGGACATTCAGTTGTCACTTGAAACAAACGCAGCGGTAACTGGACCGGGCTCCTGGGACTAGATATCCAGACGGACAACCGGGAAATTAATAATCTGTACCAAACCTGCTCTGATACCATATTAGAATTTCTAATATGAGTAGAGTGTAGAGTCCTGTGAGAATCTGTGTTGTAGATACTGTATTAGATAAATATCAAATATAAGATATAAATATCAGATATAGGATATTAAGGGATCCTCCTCAGATAGGGTTAGATTGATTTGTTCCCTAATTTATGTTGTACTCTTTATGTACATATATCCTATTAAGTTTCAATAAAGTGGGTACCTTGAAACCCTAAATTATGATAAGTCCATTAACAAAAATTGAGCTTGGGTCAATTATTGTTAAAATGACCAGAACTAGTCATTTAAATAGTTGACTTTTACCACTTATAAATCCTTTAACATGTTTAGTCAATATGAGATACTTTATCAGCATTCATCAAGTTTAAGGTGGTCTCCATGAAATCGTTCAGTTGTTGTTCAATTTTATATCAATTTTTTTTATTCCTTAATTTTAATTAATACTTTGAACAGTTTTCATCCTTTGAAAGAAACCAGAATATAGATTTACACACATACATTTTCTTCTAGATTTTAGTTGTTTTCATTCTGATAATATTTGATCATGCCGTGCAGTTACACCTATTAGTTGATGTAAATTTCTTATTTTGATTACATTGTATTTTCTCACAAGTTATTGTAGCTTGCTGTAAACGTACTGGTTTTATGGTGCAGGATTTGCATGACATTGGATTTGCAAATGACACAGGTTTAGCATTCTTTCTTTTCACTTTGTACCAGTTTGATAACTCAAAGGCGATTAACTTCCATTTCCTAACAATAGAGTACTTCGTTAGGAGTGACTTGTAAGTTTACGTACATATTAGGAACTTTGCATCCCTTGAACTGGTATGTATTGCTTTTATGAGGTATGAAATTCCAAAAGTGCTCCAAATGGGTCTATCCCTTTACTGATTCATGGAACAGAACTCAAAGGAAATAAGAGTATGTTATGTTACAAAGTAAGACTGATTCTATGTGATTCATTCTTTATGCAATTCAGTCATAGTTCTGCACTCTGGGTCATGCTAAGATAAGAGGTTTCAAAGTTCATATCAATTTTTTCCAACATTGCTAGTTTTTGTATTTTCACTTGCATGGTATAGAAAGAAAACTACTTAGAGAGGATTTTCACATCATATTGACTTCTTTCAAGGGTATTTGAGTGACTGTTTTGTGTTTCTGCAAGTATTCGCAGAATTCGGGCCGGTAATACATAATTCTAAAAGATTTCAAAATTTGGCTTAAGCTCTTTATTAATGCAACCCAGTAACCTTGTATTTTGGGAGAACTTCTGAATCCTGAGGCAGTTATCTTTTGTCCTATGATGACATGCTTGTATTTTAGGATGAAAAGAAATTGATTTTGATATGAGAAAAGCTGTACTCTTAAAAATTTTGCGGTGAATCTGCCCAATCAATTTTCCTACCGGCAATTTTGTTTTTCAGATTTCCTTAATGTGGATGACGATGAGATAGTTGAAGATGGTGAGGATGACATGCCTTGTCATGAAGATACTTGCCTTCTAGAGAATAGTGGATGGTCTTCCCGCACAAGGTTTGTGTCTTCTATGTGGTTCACGATGGTCTTCCAACTGAAAGAAGATTCCCGGAAAGTGGGAATACATCTGGAACTGCTGATAATTTGTTGCAACTTTGTGTTAGATGTGATGCTATTAGTATCCAAGATGGATTTGATTGGGGATCTTGCGATGTATATAAACAACCTAAAAGGAAAAATAGCATACAAGTTATCCATGTCTTATTGTCTAATTTTCTTTATAGCTTTTTCATTTATTTTGTTGATTATTGTTACTTGCGGATTGTGTTCTAATGATTGGCATTTGTTTAGGGCTGTTGCCAAGTACCTCCAAACCTTATTTGGCAATGAAGCTAGACAAGAAGGGAAGGTTCTTTCGGTGGACAATCTACTAGTTGGTAAAACTCGCAAGGAAGCATCAAGAATGTTCTTTGAAACGTTGGTATGTAATCTAAAACTGATTTCCTTTTCGTTTTGGGTTCATGGATTATGTACCTATAGTGTCGCAATTTGCCGGTTAAATACAGTTGAGTAGCCGCAGAAGCCATCGAACTTGATAAAATATGTATCTATGCTTATCAATGTGTAGGTTCTTAAAACAAGGGATTACATACACGTTCAGCAGGTGAAGCCCTTTGACAGCATTGATATAAAGCCACGGATTAAGCTTATGAAGTCAGAATTCTGAGCTCTAGGACCAACCTGGTGACTCTTTTTTATTTGTAGTTTTCGTTAGATGTTTTCTTCATTTTCGGTTCAGTACAGTGCAGGTAGTGGGGGAGGGTTTAGGAGTGGGACGTGCAATTATTGTTGTAATATGGGCTGTATGTATCTATGTATGCTTATGTATATATGTAATAATATACATAATATGCTAACTTGATTTTCTTCACGTGTACAAAAGATGCAGAATCGTCACTTATTATTTTAGCACTTAGAATCTGAATCAACCAATTACAATTTCTCTTCCACTTTGATTCTTGTCTTTAACGCTGACTTTTAATTATCCTTCTTGATTTCTTGTCTGTTGGTCTTCAATTTACACATTCAGAGGCAACGATCCAGTCTTCACTGTAGAAGCAATTGTCTAATCAGAAAAACATAAAAAAAATGTAAGGCATTGTCTAAGTAAGAGTTAAGACCCTTCAGCATAATCATTGTATGGAACAAATTGATCCAAAGCAGACAATAAGGGGCTATATTAAGAGTAAAGAAAAAACAGGGCACTAACAAGTTCTCATAAGTTCATGCAAGAAGTAGAGGTGAGAAAAGAATCACACTATTAAAAAAACATTGATAATATATCCACGAATTAAGTAAGACTTAAAAGAAAGGCAGGGAAACGTCATTAGGTAGGTAATATATCCACGAAAGCATACGGAAATCACACACCACACCATAATATATATATATATATCCACGTACCAACTTAGTAGTACGTAGCGTACGGTCAATCTATATATTCCCAAGACAACATCACCTAAGAAAAGAAATAAAATTTAGTCGTCATCTTGAGAGGCTTAATTGTGCAAGTAATCGGTACTGTAAATATTGTTACCAAGAATTAAGAAAGGCTAGGGAACCTTTTTCCTAGCTATACATATAAAAAAATCTCTTTATTTGCATGTCATGATCGCAAGCTCTATCTTTGTTGGAGTTGTGGCGGTTGTAGTAGTAATGTATGGCTCTCCGTTAGTGGCATTATATTGGTGAGTAACTGATCTCTGTATTTTAGCTCAATGTTAATTTGCTGATATGCTTTCTTCCAACTTTCTTTTATTTTTAGGCTTTGTTTGGTTGGCACGGATTGTTGTTAGGAAAAGTAATTTTTTTTAAAATTTAAATTATTACGTTTGTTTCGTTTTTTTGGATAGTTAGAAAAGTAAAAACTTTCCTAATTTAGGAAAAATAATGGCACTTTCTTTGAAATCTAAATCCCAACACCCCCTTGTTATTTAGATTACTTTCCTCAGGAATTTAATCTAAAACATACAATAGACAATCTAACCCTTCCTTCTCTCTCAACTATGAGAATTTAAAATATATAAATTTCAAATAAAATTTGATTTAATAATTAAAAATATATATAATAAATATTAGTTTATAAATAATAATTTTTAAAAATAAAATATTTT
>JANZLX010000007.1:27397351-27417070 GCA_025531955.1 Erythroxylum orinocense | reverse complement strand
GTTGTGGATCGGTTCGTGTCGAAAACCAAACAGTGCCAAGGTTCTGGGGCTAGACGTCGCCTGGCTGCAGGTGCTTTGTCTCAACAGCCTTGTCGATTGATATCGAGACCTGAGCTTTGCTCAAGGGTCGAGCTATGTAGAACGCATGTCGATGCCCGAGCTTTGTCGAAAACGTTATGTCGAGACCCGAGCTTTGCTCAAAACGTTATGTCGAGACTCGAGCTTTGCTAAAGGGTCTAGCTATGTCGAACGCATGTCGAGTCCCGAGCTTTGTCGAAAATATTATGTCGAGACCTGAGCTTTGCTCAAGGGTCGAGCTATGTTGGAAATTTAGTCGAAGGAATCGTCATGTCGCGGCCCGAGACATGCTCAAGGGCCGAGCTATGTCAAAAATTTGTTGAAAGTTGAATGTCGATGCCGAGCTATGTCGAAAGTCGAATGTCGATGCCCGTAGCCGGGCTCGAGGCACATAGCTGAACAATGTCGAGGCATGTGGCCAGGCTTGAGGCACGTAGCCGAGCGATGTCGAGGCATGTGGCCAGGCTTGAGGCACGTAGCCGAGCGATGTCGAGGCACGTAGCTGAGCAATATTGAGGCACGTAGCCAGGCTCGAGACACGTAGCCGAGCGATGTCGAGGCATGTAGCTGGGCTCGAGACACGTAGCCGAGCGATGTCGAGGCACGTAGCCGAGCGATGTCGAGGCACGTAGCTAAGCTCGAGGCACGTAGCCGATCGATGTCGAGGGGCGTAGCCGAGCGATGTAGAGACATTTTGATGGGCGACAATTGTCCATTGTCTTGTTCACAAATGAAAGGCAGTAAACACAATAAAGAAAAATCACAAGTATATGAAAAAACAAATTTTTTCAGAAGGCGAATACTAAGGTCTTTAAAATATCATCGTCCAGAAAACATGGACAGTAATTGCAAATGCAGAAGCCAACAACTGATGGGACTCCTCCGAGTCGCTAATTAATTGGATTGTACTAGCTGGGTACAGTTAAGCCTATAAATTTGACCCTGAAAGGTAAGTCAGTCAGCTGGCAAGAAAGTCACATGCGACTCTGTATAACTATAGGAACAACCCCTATTCATTAATTGCTTCCTGAAACCTTCACACCCATAATTTCAATTTGCTTCAATTTTCTTAACCTTGTGGTCGTGGGTTCGAGCCCCACGGTGGGCGCCAACTGGTTCAGCCGGATTTTGCTGGACCGGAATATCATGGTTTTGATCCATAACCTTGCGTGATTTCGACTATCGAATACCTGCAAAACAAATAAAGGCGCGCCGGGGGTTGGTTCCTGGAAGGCCCCTCCGACGCTCAAGTTAGTATTTTGTCAGAGTTTTTAATAGTTTTCTCAAGAGAAAATAAGGTTTTTAGAGTCGTACCTCTATTATGGCGAGATAATGAGTTTATATAGTAAATACCTGTAAGAATTAAGTCATCTTGGAGGAATGAGTCGATTGACCCATGTGTCTTTTTAAGTTTGGGCTTGAAGTTGAGACTTATTAGGTCGGGCCTCATTAGGCCGACCCGACCAATATGTATATATATGGCTACAAAATATTTTTTTTTCTATGTATATGCACAGATTTTACCCTATATATATATATATATATACACGCGCAAGCACGCTTGCGCAAACGCACACGTAACTACCAAACTTTTTTATCTAGACCCTTGGATAAATTCTTTTCATGTATATATATATATATATATATATATATATATACGACCACCAAATCTCTATAGCTATAAATTTTTTCCATATATACATGTAGGGGTGAGCATTATTCGGGCCGTCCCGATTATCCAAGCGGGCCCGAATTAATTCGGGTAAAGAAATTCTAAAGTTCGGGTAATTCGGGCCAGCCCAGGTGTTACCTGAATTATTTTCGGGCCGAAACGGGTAAGGGAAAACAAATTCGGACCGGCCTGATTACCCGAATTAGGTTTTTAAAAATTATAAAATAGGGTAATTAGGGTAATTCGGGTAAATCAGGCCGGGATAATTCGGATAAATCGGGTAAATCGAGCAAGGTAAATAGGTAATTCGAGTAAATCGGGTCAGGTAAATTCGGGTAATTGAAAGTTCAGGCTCGGGCCGAGTAAGGCAAAAAAAATTCGGATAATTCAGGCCGGACCCGAACAGTGAAAATTCAGCCCAAATTACCCGAATGCTCACCCCTATATACATGCATGACAGGTGAACTTTTTTTTTTCTATATGTATATTTAAACACATGGCCACTAAATTCTTTTCTTATATATACAAAGCAGAAAGACTTTTCTCCAATATATATCTATATATATAAACATAAATGGGCACCGAATTTCTATCCTATATTTATAGCACATGGCCATCAATTCAACAAATAATTTAATTTTTTTTTAAAATATGCTCTAAATTAGAACGATCTCACTAAACTCACCTTAAGCTGTTCCCAGTTCCAACTCGTCTGTACAATCATATTCAGATTGTGAGAATGCTTTTAATTATCCTTTTCAATTCCTTGTCTGAATTTACACATTCAAGAAGGATAGCTAATCACTTTCTAAATTAATAATTAATGGCTGCATCGTTAACATTTGACATTGTTGCAAGGAATTGTCAACAACAGCAAACCCTTTAACAAACATAAGCTAAGCGTCTCTAACCTCTCTCTCTGTACATATACATCGCAACAATGTTTCTTCTTACAAAAATCTGGCGGCTGCAGAAATGGAATCAGAGTACGAGGAAAAGTGTACATTTCAATTTGCTCTCTCTTGTAAGTCAGTCGGCATCAAGTTCTGCAGCATATTGTTCCAATCGGATATCATCATCCTCCCGGATTAACCCATAATTAATACTTCCATCATCCTCACTCGCCTCTATTTGCCTACCTCCAAACCTATACATCCAGACCAACACTCATATAATCATAAATACCGAATACAAGTGAATTTACAATATTGATTCTATGTACGATATTTTCAAGGATACAATTTCCATAAGCTTTAACGATAGTCATAGAACATTTCATGTTGCAAACCAACCAGCTCAGATCATCTGCAAAATATATTACTTTTCTTCTCTTCCTCTCTTTCCATGAGTGCACAAACAAACCATTATATTTCTCTCAATGCCTCCCTTAAGTACTACATATTGCCACTAAGATCTAATTATGTCATAGATGAAAATCTGTCGCAACTAATGTCTCTCAATGCCTCCATTAAGTAAGACATATTGCCACTAAGTTCTAATTATGTCATAGATGAAAATATGTCTCAACTATCTTTACTAAAGGAACTTACCATCGTCCGTTCATCAACTCTATGCACTTTTGGGCATCCTTCTTGTCCTTGAATTTTATCAAAACGACGCCTTGTGGATTGTTCTCATAGACCTATACCACAAAAAACAATCAAACATAAGAGTTGATACAAAAAGAAATTTAATTGAACCATTGAAATACAGGGTGTAATACTAATAGGTTAACTTCACTTCATAGCTGAAGCATCTGAACATCAGAAATTTCCAACTCAATTCACAAGAAACAAAGCAGCATTGAGGTATATGAGTTAACTTGTCGTACTTTGTTTTCATAGAAAGGTTCCAACCTGAGTTATCTCCCACAACTCCCCTCTATAATCAGTACAGTATTTAAAAAATAATCACTACTTTCCATCACCCGACATGTCTCAATTATACATTATTTGAGTTGTGCACTGAAATCATACTGACAAGACCGCTGGACCTACACATGCATTCTGGTCCTTGCGAAGAAGCTTTAACATCAAATGAAGAGCAATACGTACTTTTGAATGATTATAGTTATTCCCAGGTACCATACTAAAGATAATATAGACATACAGAGCTCTGAAGTCTTGCACTAGGTTTGTATATCTGATCCTTAATTGCAGATTATCCAGCTACAAACTTTAAGTAATTTGTTTTCAATTAGATCACCAAGCCTAAATCCAACAATTGCAAGGAGTTAGAGATGATGCAGAAATATGACAATTGCCATTCAAATCAATTACCTTGACAGAATTAATGGGACCGAGCTTCATACATTCCTCTCTAACATCAAGCTCCAGCTCTGTAATCAAATTCTCATCCGACTGCATCATTGCAAGAAATACAGATGACAATCAGTAGATAAATGTGAAGACACAAAACTAATAAAGATAACAAAGAGCAGTAGCAATAATAATAGCATAAGAAGTAGAAGAAGAAGAAAATAAGCAACAGCCTTGGTCGACAAGTCTCAGGATCCACTCTACATATAATAAAGTAACAAGAAATCACCATTTGATTATATCAAACGGATAAAAAAGTATAGAACTCAGTAACAGCAGATATGGGTAAATAACATAAAAATGTTTATTTCACATATTTAACCATTATTCCATGTCCTTAACACATGCTGGGAACTGACAAAAAAGCTTGTTTAATACTAGCCATCAAAATGTTCATATTGAGAAACACACAACCACATAGTGATTAGTTTCAGGATTACCCTCATTTCAGCAGGAGTGAACATGTTACGAAGAACTACAGTAGTTGGAACAGAGATCTTGGCATCATCTCGACCCCCTGTTACCATAAAAGAAACACCTCATATCAACTGAACATAATAGTCATTCACAAAAGTTTCTGTAAAACAAACCCAAATAAAATCTGCATCTCAGAAGGTGGCATTACACGAGGGGAGCACCAAAACACAGAATAAGGTATGAAATTTTGAAGCCTTCATCATCACTTGATTTTGCTCAGTAAGAATCTTAGAAATACAGAGGAATTGTTTTGATTTAGTACAACATCAGCATACTCCTTGATAGAAGGAACCAAATTTGAGCAGAAATCTTAAACTTTCTGTTTGTCTCATCAACCTGTACCTATGTCCCCCACTTTAATGCCCATCAACAGAAAGCCTAGCCTTTAACTGATGGATGTGCAAAACCATTCCCAATTCATTGACAAATAAGCTTGCCGGTTCATCTGTCTATTCCATGAAAATTTGGAGTATCTTTTCAGTCATTTTGATAAAGACTATCCGATTAACAACATACTGATCCGCTTAGTCACACACAGTCTTAAGCTTAAGTTAGAAAAGATTGAAACAGGAATATCACTGTAAGTGATTTCTTTCTATGAATCCTTACCAGCCCTTTTATTCGAAAGAGCAATAATTTAATCAGTAAGACAGCAACTGACAAGAAGTTGGAAGATATAATTCAGAGTCATCACCCAAACTGCAGAATCTTGGAATTTTAAATGAGTACCTACCCCATCCAAGTATCTTCTCTTCAGCTTTCTTTAGCTTCTTTTTCTTCTTGCTATCTACTTTCTTTGGAATAAATCTATCCCCTGTTTGATGGAAGAAAAAGGATCATTACTCTAATATAGCAGGCCCTTCAACCAATATTTTGATTTCAGGATAACAAAAACATAAATGATTGTTTGGACATACTCAAGCTGCAAGCATCAAGCATCATCAAATTTATTACCTTTCTGCTCAAATTTTGCCTGACTGACGGACATAGGGGTTGTGCCACCAGGGCGTAATGGTATCCCATCCAAAATTTGAATAGCCAGATCAACTGAGGGTTCCTAGAAACAGGCATAAGTAAATTACAGAATAAGAATCTCGATAGTCACATCATAGCTAAAATCAGAAACAGAAACATTACCTTTAAATAACTAACTAACGCATCACCCTTTATTCTTCCTGTCTCTTTGTCAACATAGATTTTCACACGAGGCTTTTTTGTTTCAGGATCCTGTACGTTGACAACATGGCCACCATGTGAGCAATTCAAAAGTCCACATTAGTTTTGTTAGAGGAATGGAATAGGGGGAATAAGGTTTCTGCTATATAGAAATAGCAACTGAAATGGACAAACATACAAGGTAACAAATATTAGGCCTTGCAACGAAGAGAGTGTTCAATAAGAACTCAAGCCATCAGCTATTCAAGAACAGATGTATAAGCCCTTCTTCTTATATGTGCACATTTCAAATTACCTTTGAAAATATCAAAGATCCAAATCTCACTACCATGGTTTACTTAAGTACATCAGCAATTTTTTCCCTCCATTTCATTATTTTCATATGGTTCTATGTCGAGCATTTCATTCATGAGTAATTCATACCATAAGATTAAGCAGTCAGCTCAAATATAAAATGGTAAGTAACAACTTTGGACCTCCATCTAAACTAAAACATATGCAGTTATATGTCAGTAAAGCTACTTCAGCAATACCACCGATCTGCATAAGAAGGCACAGTTCTAATAAAGATGGAAAAAGGGCGTTTACAACAAAAAGAGATGAGATAAAGAACTAATGAAAGCTTCTTTCTTTTCAGAAAGCGATTGAACTAATACATCTTAGTGCATAATAACATAAACGCTAACCTCTTTGATTATCCCACACTTGGAGAAGACCTCCACCACCTGCAACACAATTCCAAATTTAATTTCTCGGAAGTTCGATATTAACACAGGAAAACAGCAAGATAATTCCTTACTTCTTCAACAGTAACATCATCGGGTAATCCAGTCACATAAACATGAGTATTAACTTTTAATTCAAACCAACCATCAGGAGCCTTGTTAGCTTCCTACAATAAAAATTAAATCAATTAATAAACACAAATCCGGAACAAGAGTCAATAATTCTCTTGAAACAATGTAGAACTACATTAAAAAGAAACATGTTTGTCCCTTTTATAGGAGTGTTATATGTTTAGTGTTCTGTAAGCCAATGACGGCAGATTAACAATTTAAACCCAGAAATGAAATTACTGTTAATATAAAAGATGGTAATAGAAGGGAAGGACATGATGTCCTCTATCAATGGTCACAATAAAAAAGAAAGTGAACAGACAAACCTTCTTTTCAGCTGGTGTTTCCTGCAATTTCCTCTTTCCACTCTGTTTAGCATCCGCAGATTCTTCATTACCGTTTACCTCTTCCTTTACTGAGGCATCAGCAACACCAGTCGGGAACACCTCCTCTTCCTTCAAGAAGGTCATTTCATTTACACCGTATTGCTCACCCATGATTGATATGTTTTCCTTCACATTGGGTGAATTCTAATCAGGAACATATATTTTCGTACTTGGACCATTCTAAACAAGCACACAAACATGTACTCACATATGCATATATATGTGTGTGTGTGTGTGTGTGTGTGTGTGTGTGTGTGTGTGTGTGTACGAATGCATGAATATAAAACTTCGATAGCAAATAGTAAGGACAATAATATTTGGAAATTAGAAATTCATGGAAAATAGAAATTACATATTCACTCACTTATATCACTCATGTAGACATTCACAACAAATAAATTTCTCAAATTATTTGGAGCACAAATAAATCAAGAATGTAAGCAAATTCTCATCCTCAAAATTCTGAACACAAAAAGATGCAGATACAAGCACATTTCATATAGATCAGGACTAACATCGAGGCCTTAGTATTGATACAGAAGGTTCAATTTTCGCCTTCTCTCTTTGCTTTAAATAAGCAACGAACAGAAGGAATGCTCCCCCCTAAAGCACCACAACTATTGCTCACAATGAGCAACTACATCGAAACCCTCTTATCTTCACTAGAATGAGCATCCATAGATCAGAACTCTCTTATAATAAAAAAGACACACATACAGAATAAGAATTCTCATCAAGTCATGGTCAATTTTAAGAGTTGATTGATATTTCATGGTATTAGAACAGAAAATCCCCAATTAAGCTCCTAATACAAATGGCCAGCCAATTTTAGATCGTAGAGAAGTTGAGCATATTAAAAGCTTTCAAAGCTCCAACAACCTGAGGAACCCATGCTCTGATTTCTCTGTTCCACTTGTATATAGTTCCATCATCATCGGTGAATTCTTCTTCACCATCTGGTGGTGATGCAGCCCTGTCATTATCATCTATCCCAGACTCGCGAGCAAGTTGATTAGCTTCTTCCTCTGCTTCAGAAACCTCTCTTTGCCATTTTGCAAAATCATCCTCGTCATCATTGGATGTCGCTGCAGAATAGTTCGGGAATAAAACACTTACTCCATGTGCCACAAATAGCTGCAGGAATTATGCTGACAAAAAGGTGAGTAAGGAAAACTGAATCCACCTGCAGTAGAATGCTTAACTTGTTGTTTGTTGCTCGATTGATATCCATTTGGGACGGCAACGTTCTCTACCTCTAGCTCTCCAAATCCCTTCTTTTCCACAGAAACATTGTCAGAGGGTCCTAAAAATGATAACATCTTCTGAGATTCCTCTTGCCAAAGATGAACACTATATAGATTATTTTCTGATATTGCGCATAAAAAAACATTTGGAATGTATAATCTTTCTTCAAGTGAACAAGGATTAGTCCAACCGAGATAAGATAGAGAAAAGAAAAAAGAAGAAAAAGAAAGTAGCACATCTTCACCTGGGATAGAAGATATTCCTGACGTAAACAATTCAGGGAAAGAGGCCAACGGCTCCCATTCGTTTCTTCCTTCAGACCATAAAAGCGTGGTCTCGAAGATGTACCCGTTTAAGAAATGCTCTGTTCACGGGAATAATGAAAAGCAAATTCAATAGGTCAGGCTTTAATGCTATTAAACATGCAGGAGATGAAAAATATGCATAAAAATGACTACTAACAGAACTGAACTGAACTGAAATTGAATATGAGAACGAAATGGGAAATGGATAAGACAAACTACCGTGGAGCTCAGAGGAGGTGTAAGGTCCAACAGGTTGTTGATTTTGATCGAGAATAAACCAGCCGTTTAGAGCACCCTCGTCGATGCTTGTTCCTTCTACATTATGAAGAACACAAACCCTAATATGAACAATCTAACATAGGCGATGGAAAACTTAAGGGAACAGGTCGCAGTGAAATAGTAGCAAAGTTATTTACAGCGAGTGTTATGATTACGAAAGAGTAATAATTAAGATAAAGAAGGACGAAATCAATAATTTGATAAAAAGAGATAAAGAAGACTTACGAGGTGGGTGAGCAGCTTGGGGTTGGGGATGGGGATGGGTTGAGGACATAATGTTAAGTTATTGGATATGATGCTCAGTAGCTGGCAAGCTGCTGCTGGTGGTGGAAAAGAAACGAAAGGAATGGGAGAAGGATGAGTAGGAGTAGGAGTAGAAGTCGGGAAGACAACTAACAGTAACAGATAGTAGAAGGAAATGAATAGAATGAGAAAGTACTAGAGAAGAGAAAATCTCATAAACTCACACAACCCAGCAGCCCAGAGTTGGAGCCATTTTAACGACAAAAAGAATACGACTGAGGTGGATTTATTTCGCCTTGGGCTGAGTCAAGCCCAAATTACGCATCCTATCCTTAATTTGATTTAATTTATACCATGATTATACAAACAACATAAACCAACTCACACGATTAGATTACCCCATCCACTTTCACTTTTCAAGCTTATCTAGAGCTAAATGTCTACAAGATTAAAAATAAGGCCATCTATATCATCTTTATGTCAGTCACACACAACAAATATTAGATCGTTACCCCTTGTTTCTATAATTTTATGTATGGTAACAATTATCTCTACATTCCAAAATGCCATTAAAAGATTAATCTGACATCGTATTTTTGAAAACCCAGAAAATGATATACTTGCACTGGCTGGCCCCCTGTATCTTCTTCTTCATCAAGAATAAAGCAAGCACAATTCAGAACGGATTTGTACAAAAAGTAATGTTCCTTCCATTTTCAGTTCTTTACATGATAAACAAACAAATTTCATCCGTTTCAGACAACTACAACATAAGGCTTAAGAAAACCCTGACTCCCACACTTCTTGATGGTGAGCGCTTGGAAAAACAGACATGAAAAGAAGGCTATCTATGCCTTACGGTTGACTAGAAGTCCCAACCTGCTGCCCTTCAACTGAGGATGCTGATTTCAGAGACAACTTGGGAGAGCTCTCCCCACAGTTGATAATTTTGGCCGCAGGAGGTAAGCACCTCTTTGAAAAATATGTGGAAATATTTTGAATCTTTCCTCCTCGCTTCACTGAACATCAAAATTTCTTTTCAGTCTTCATATCATACGACAACATAAAAATACATCAGTCATTGGCAGACCCGTACCTGGTGAAATTGGCATGCCAAACTCGTCCAAAAATTTTTTGCGGACCTTAACCAGAAGAACAAACATTCAGATGTTGGCATAATTTACCATCACATGCTCAATTGCTCACGGGTCATTTATGCAAGAACATCACATGTTTAACTTCATAGTTTTACAGAACATCGAAACTAAATTGTAAGTCCACAATGACGTCAACAAATCCTAAGAAACAGGAGACTAACTTCACACTCAAAAAGGGACAGAAGTCAGCTAACAAGTATGAATTTCTTTTTGATAAGTCTGTTGAACAAAATTCATTATTATGGTAACTCAGTGCAGAAAATGCCATGCAACACCAATTAAAAGGCCATTAGAATAAGCTCATAATTAGCTTCATCATGTCTGAATTTACAACTATAACACTAACCTGCCAATGATTGTCCACAAAATCAGATATCTCCCGAACTTTACTTTTTAAATGAGACTTTGGGATAGTAGGAAATTTCTGTTGCAAGGATTCAACTACCTTGTTGATACTTTGTGAGCAAGAATGAATGGTGGACACCTATCAATTCATAATATCAAACGTAAGCTTCCACGACATATAATTCAAGGATGTTCAATAGCAAACCAAATCACCACTACAGAGATAAGTTTGTCTCTGGAAGCAATATTAGTAAAGGTAAGGCAAAACTCTTTCTTTAGTTAGTTCAGAATCAAATTCCAACTTACAACTATAGGCATGTCAGAGTCTTGTATGCAGCTCAAAGTTGACATTGGCATGGTACTGTCCTTGCTGTTAGACAGGCAACCATCTTGATCATTAGCATTCGTGTAGTCCATTGATATCTCAACTGTTGATGCGCCAGGGAATGCACGCATACTAAGGGATTGTAAGCAGATTTTTTCCTGTTTAGATGCACCACTTAGGTCTTCTGTCACCAGCAATGGGACCTTCTCATGCATAACATTCAGCACAATCAAGGGCTGGTTCTTTCGAAGTGCACTTTCCGTTAAATTGTTAAGGTACTTTTGCCGTTGAAGCAACAAACAAAACTCCTCACTCTCCGAATTTTGACTGCAACTCGATAAACTGCTTATGCCCTCAACAGAAGTATCAGCCTCTATCCTCTCAATTTGTACTCCCTAAGGCAATAGGCAAAATCATTTTACATATAAAGATTTACATTGACTATATAGGATCAACTAACAGAGACTGGATGCTCATCCTAACTTGTGCTATGTATTCATTCTAGCAACCATAGAAATATAGAAAACTGAAAACAACAGCCTGCAGTTTTAAAATTGCCTGATGATCTTCCTTACCTCACTTTCTGAGAGATAACCATCAGGTACAAAAAAACCATCTTCACTTTCTTCTTCTTCATCAGCTTTTGAGAACCCTTCATCCAAACTTTCATCATCCTTATCACAATCTGAGAGGCTTTCACCAGGATCTTCCTGTAGAATATCAGTGTCACCAGAAAATCATTGGTATAAATGCCCAAGTTATCATTTTGCCAACAAATAAAAAAGAGCACCTCTTCCCATTCTTCATCACTGTCAAAGTCATAATCCAAGGTTGGATCCTTCTTGAAAGGTTGGCGCGGTCCAACTACTTGACTAAAGATGGCATTAGAAAATTAGTTCCGCAGTCAAGGGAATAAATGCATCAGTTGGGTTTATCCAGGAAATTTTAAATGAGACCAATCCAACGTAATCATTCATGAGACAAGCAGTGCTGCCACTTTGTCAAAGGTCAAGACAGATAACAAAGAGAAGGTTTAATATACAGATTGACATTAAATTTCCAACTATTACACCAAGACAAAGATCAATGAGGGCATGCCAAAGGCAAACAGCTAATATAATAAAGTATTAATCAGCTACAAGGTAAAAGATTGAAGAAGCAGGAAGCAAAAAGGTCAAAACAAGTTTAAATACCAATCATCATCATGAACTAAATGCATCAGTATCAACCGCTTGCTAAAATCACAAAGTAAGCACTATTAACAGTTCAGCAAGGAACATTAGATACTCCAGATACACCCAAATTCCTAGATTAACTTTTTATGACACAAGTATCAAGTAAAGATGTATACCTTTGCTTTGGCCAAATACCATAAAAAGCAGGCCTATGGCTCTTATCAAACTGCAATAACTGCTTTCTCTGTTTGCATTTTTTAGAGCCAGAACTACCCAAATTAGTAAAAGATGATCTATCCATGGAAGTCTTATCTTCCACTTCACTTACAACCTTCTCCATACTTGACTCATCATCACGAGCCAGTTCCCTTGCATCAGTTAACTTAAGTTCTTTCAATAGCTCAATTTTAGGCTTGTGACGTATGCTCCAATGTTGTTTTTTGTTTGAGCGAAGAGCACGACCAAAATGATGCCAAGAAGACAAATGCGACCTGCAAAGCATATCAGCCATAGTCATCAGCAAAAAGACTGAAAGATTAGGATGGCTAAGTTTTCCCGTCTGATATAGAATGGAGAGAGTTTTAGAGCATTAAACCTACTTCAAGATATCATCAGCAGTAAGATCGCCACTGGATGTAAGAATAGTATCCATTAGCTGGGTTACTGACTCATTCCCCTTTTCACTCATTTCAGAAGACAACACAGGCATGGATCTTGAACTCTGGTCAACCTGTCCAGGTGAAGTAGATTTGCTTCTTTTCAGAAATCGTTCCATGATTGAGGCTTGTTTTCTTATGGAATTCCACTTTTTAAGTTCAGCTTCTTCCTTCTCCCGACGCCTTTTCTCTTTGTCAGCTTCCTCTTGCTCCTTCTTCAATTGTCTCTGCATCTCAAGCTCTTCTTTCTCACGACGCTTTTCATCTTTCTCTGCCTCCTCCTGCAGCCTCTTTTGCTCTTTTTCCTGAAAAATGAAACAATCAAGGGGATAAAAATTTGTTTCAAGAAAACAATCAAAGAAAGCATATGAACTGAAAATTTTCACGTTTCTAGAGCAGCAGTAAAAAAGTAATAAAGCAAATTTATTTTTCAACGGAGGTGCATAAAGCATATGCACAATAGAACTACTCGACATTCACAGAAACAACATACCATTTGTCGATTTTGCTTTTGGAATTCAAGTTCTGCTCTCTTCTTTGCCTTTTCAATTTCACGTTTACTTTTCTCCAGTTGCTTGATGTGCATTTTCTCCTCTCTTCTTGCTTCCTTATCAGCCCTGCAATGATACTTGATTAAGGGAGGGAGGGAAAAAGGAACGTAGACATAGAGAGAGAGGGAAAAGAAACGACTGAGCAGACAAAATATATTTAAACATTTTGGGAAATGAACCATTGGATGTACATACATCTCTGCACCATTCTTCTGCAGCAAGCTATCAACTAGCAAGCGAATATCTGCTTCACTTAACACTTTTCCAAGCCTTTCTGATGCTTTTTTCAAGTTACTTCGATAGTTTTGATCATCTTCCAACTTCACCAATGCAGATATCATAGCTGCAACAAGCTAAAGATATCAGTAACCTCCATAAGCAAAGAACCAAAATACAGCGAGACTTGGCAGATAAAATGACCATAAATAGAATCAAATAGTCAGCATTACATATGCAGCAAGTATAAACAGCTTAAGTCACGTAGAAAAGACAATAGAATTCTCTCCTGTATTTAGGAATATATAAAACATATATACACATAGAGAGAGAGGGAGAGAGAGTTTCCAGAATTATATGGAAAAAAAAAAACATAAGAATAAAGCATCTCAATCTGCCAAATTTACGAGTCATGTATCGGTGAAAAGAAAGAAATTGTTATGTGAGTTGGAGTTTCCCAAATAATATGATACGGAGAGAAATTTTTTGGGCACATATTACCCAAGTGTTTAACTCACTTGGCTGCCAAGATTTTAGGCTTAGGGTTAAGGGAGAAGAATGTCTTCAGTTCAGTATGGTCTTACCCATGTTACATAGGAAATCTACTAAAATGAACTAAATAGCTGGAATTAAGAAAACATATAACTACCCCAAACAGCAGTAATCCTATCATGAATCTTTTTCCGACATATACGCCGAGTTTTCAAAGTTCCACGTAGATGCTTGGGCTGCAGTTTTACTTCTCTTGTCTGCATCATATTGAAAAACAAATTAACTAATGGATGAACAATATAGAGCACTAGTTAAGCACATAGAAAACTAGTAAGATGCTAAGGGTATTTATAAATGGTGACGACAATAAATAGCTTCATAAAGCAAAAAATCAAGCACCATATGAGTATTGAGTAACATTACTCGATCATAGATAAGAAAAAGAGACAGAAGACAGTTGAGAAGCTACAAACAGACAAAGGCCAGGAAGCAAAAAAAGAACCTGTCTCAAGCCAATCAGTACCAGAACTTGAAGCATAATCTAGTCTTCCAACAAGAAGGGTAAGTGGATAACGTATTTCAGACATTCACAAAAGCGAGTCACTAAGTGCCACATATGCTTTCTGAGAAATAACAGAATCAAATATGGAAAAGATTGAAGAGTCTAATAGCATCAGATTTACATACACATCAAACAAAGAAATATCAATTTTAATCCTCCAACGTCTCACTGAACAAAAATAATAAGGATGTAATCAATAATTGGGCAAATTGCGTAACTACCCAGCACCATAGTTTCATCCATCTTAAGCAACAACCAAGAAATCAGCCCAGGTCATCATCACCCAGATCTGTCTGGTAAGTGGGAAATGAGAAAACAAAGAAAACCAAAAACAGATACAGCAACCGAAAGCAACAAGTGCAATAACAAATAGATAAATTAAACGTATACGACAAAACCCTCACCTCCCAGCACCAAAGACAAGCAGGAGATTGATCCTCCAAAACATCAGCATCCACATTGGGCAATCCATACATCATTCTCTGACCCAAAAACAACACCGTGCTCTTTACAGCTAGAGGCGTCACGCTCGCATTCTGCTTCACCACTCTTTCATATATCTCCTCCACTAATTTCGATAACGGCAGCTCGCTCTCCTCCATCAACAAGCCAACCAGAGCATTCAATGAATTACTACCACAATCATTTCCACCCAAATCCAAGCCCAACCCAAAACCCTGCTTCTGGTTGATGAATTCTTTGTAATAGGTAAAAAGGGAGTCAATTTCGGCACGGAGGGCCTCGATTTGGGAATCCTTTTGTTGATGGAGCAAGATTGTGGAAGACGATTGAGATTGTCGCTTCCTCTTTAGGGTTTTATCGGGAGGAGCCTGGACGCTGCCGGTGATATTTTCAACGGCATCGGAATCCACAAGCATCTGGATGGCGTCGTCCATAGTTCCAGAAACCCTAACACTGACACAGATCTGTAAAGATAAAGAGCTGAAGAATGGAAATTGGAGGCCGTCACACTCTCTACCTCACTCAGGGTCGAGTCAAGATCTCCGTCTCAACGCCTTTCCTAGGGTTCGATTTGGTTCGAGAGAAAAGAAACGAAAAAGCGTAAGGGCGAAGATTGTTGGAGACCTAAAGTTTCGTTCATGGATTTTCCCGCTAAACTTTGCCTCCACCAATCCCTTTTTTGGCGCTTTTTTTTTTCATGTAATCAAAGCCAATAAAGAATGGGCTGGGCCTGCCCAACTATTGGGCTTGTTTGGTATTCTTTTATTTTCAATTTATTTTATAAAAAAAAAACTACACTACACACTTTTTTAATATTTTCGTTATTTATTTCTTTTAAAAATAAATAAATAATTTAACGATTAATTTTACTCACATTATCATTAATGAGACATACGAAATAAATTTTTTTATTTTGATAGATTATATTAATAAATGTAATAAATTCATATGATTGTTTATTCATTAAATATACTTTAATTTCTTAAAAACAAATTTACTTTTCAAAAATATAATAAATAAAAATCTTAAATTTATATATAATACATTCAAAATTTTATTTATATTAGTGAATTTTTTTTACTAATAATTATAAAATTAAAAAAAGAATACCCCAACATACAATTTTTATTTATTAAATATAAGAAAAGCGGAAAACCAAACCAAACCAAACCTTACCTTTTTCTTTTACTTAGTTCATAACGGTTTGGCTCTATTATGTACGACATGATGATGATACATATAAAGCAAGAAAGAAAGAAAATGGGAAATGAGCTAGCTAGCTAGCTAGCTAGAGCTGCCTAACTAGACAGGGTTATGGCTAGGTCCTGGCCTCCGTCCACCTGAGCCACCCTCCCTCTGGCAGTTGAAATAAACAGCAGCCACTGGTACCAGATTGTAGAGCTCGGTGAAGTCTTTGGTGTTGAAGTTCTGACGCCAACCTGGTGCAAACACGGTCTGTCTCCCCAGCTGACGAAACAGTACGAACACGAACCTATGTATTCCCACCGACGGTCCTGGGCTTTCGTAGCATACCAACTCTTGCCCTATAAAATATTTACTTATGTATCGAATCCAAAGATAACTACTCAGTCATGTGATGTGATGAATTATACACGACTTACCAAAGCTTGCTCCCGTGGTTGCTGGAATATCAGTCACCAACCTGAAAAACATCGTATGTGCGTATATTTTATGAGTTCATATGAAACTAACTTGAGCAGAAGAAGCAGAATTCAAAGATAAAAGAATTATAATATCATCTTGCCAATGCAAGTATTCTCTGAGGGTAGGGTCACTTGGATTGGGAGCGTCAGGATCTACCAGTACCTGCAACCAACGTAAAGTGTTCAATAAGAGTTTCAGGAATTGTAACAACAAAACAGGAGAGTAAGGTAGTACCAAAGTGTAGAAAGTCCGGAAATCTTCACCACCAATGTCAACTCTTGGTTGGATAGAGACCTGAGAGGGTTTAAACTCGGAGCCATTGGTAACCTCTCTATTGTTGAAGATGACCCTGAGGGAAGTAGATCTTGTAAACGGATCCAGAACATCCCCGATCACTCGTCCTACCACAAGCGGATCTCTTCCTCCCATTGACATACATATATGTAATCAGAGAACGTAATATTTCAAGCCTGACTTCACAGCACATATATAGAGAGAGAGAATATAGACTTAACGCATCTATATACCTACCCATGTCACCTTCTTGCTTGAAAGACGTATACAGAATCTCACTTTTGTAGTTTTGTTTCTCACCGTATTGCTTGAAAGACGTATACAGAATCTCACTTTTGTAATTTTGTTTCTTCTCTATCACAAATTCCTCGTACTGATAAATAATAGAATATATAGAGGAATAGCACTTTCTCTTCGTTTCGGCGTCTTCTCAATGGATACTAAAGAATAAGATTAACAACTTTGTCGTCTATTTTCACTTTGTCGAGGAATGAAAGGATCGGCCAAAGCGTTTGTGGACCAGAATGAGAGCGTGTGTAACGGGGGGCGCTCGGTTCTGTGGCTGCAGATTTACTTGTCAAACTCAAATAGGATTCAGAGACACAGAGGATCCAACGACAAGTGCTGTATAGCTATCAGTTCTAGACTTCTAGTAGCTAGCCAGCTAGAATGGAACTTAGAATCCAATCAACAGCCATGATTGGATATACGTGTATACATCTTCCTCTCGATATTCGTTCAAGCGACTGATGGCCAGCAAAGACGTATCTTTTAACGTATCCATACAAAGAATCTTCCAAATATGGTAAAAGCTAATTTGCTTTTGTGGCTAAAGCTACCGAGATAAAATACTTTTCCATAAAAAAAGATTCATTCTTTTTATTTTTCATAAAATTAATAGAAGGTATAACCAATAAAGTTTTTTTTTCCCCCCATCTCCACCCAACTTCATCTCCCATTTCAATGTATAAAGTGTATACATTACGTGTTTTGTTCTTTGAGTTGTTGCTTTGCCTGAGTTCATCTTCTCATCTGGATTGTGTCTGAAAGCACTGGCTTGCACACACAACCCGCTTAGCCAAGATCCAAATCTTATCTTTTGAGCTGATGGAAGAAATTTATGGAAGCTGGGAGAGCAAACGCCTAAAAACCACCTCTAATATGCAGACGTTATTGCTTGCCCTCATATGATCATAACCACCAAATGCATGCCTCTTTCTTTCTTAACTGATTAATAGCTAACACACATAAACTGGTTCATTTTGAAAACATATTTAGCAGGCGAGCCGAGGTAACAATGTCGGAGAGTGCGATGGATTCTAAAACTGAGATCATGTAAATCAACAATAAAACTGGGTTCAACACAAGTATAAAATGAAAGTCAGGCCTATCAACCACCTCCCACTGATTCTCTGGTAAAAGAATGCATATTCAATATTTCTTTTTCAACTATAAGACGTTTCTGCTCCCGCAGTCAGTAGTTCCTCCTCAACTGACCCTGCATTTTGAATATCACCAGAATCTATTTACCCGCAAAATCCCTTGATTTACATCCAGAAGGCCTGCAACAGAAATATGTAAATCTTAACAAAAAGATCTCGAAATATTCTTTAAGGAAGAATCTAATTTTTATTGCTTTCACATCGTTGGTAATCGTGTCTCCATGGAAAGTAATTAATTGCAAGCAGCAAGCCACAGAGAGAGCACTACAGGAGAACCATGAAAAGATGAAGAGAAAGGTCAAACCAAACTATTACTAACACCAAAAGTTGAAACCACACAAAACCTAGAATTTTTACAAATAGTTGAACACATTCAGGCTGAGATCACAAACGATCGCCTACTTTTAACATATCAGTCTTTGGTCGATTTGCCCAATTCATATTAAAATGGAATAACCACCAAGTTAAGTTACAATTCCTGCACAAAACTACTCAGGAAAGAACAGTTTTTTCACAAACTCAATATCATAGACAACTGAAAACAACTTGTAAGTTCAGCCTATAATGTGTAAGGAGATCCAGGGTGTCACCTTTGGATCCCTTGTAATGTGTTTTCAAAGGTTGGTGGAGACATATCAAGTAGTTGGTTCAACTCTTTAGGATTTCTCAGAAACTAAAACCCAAAAAGATCACAGTTCATTGACCAATATACTGAAAAGATGACACAATCTCAGGCAGACATCCATGACATTCCAATGTTGTTACACAAAAAAAAGAAACAGGAACGAATACCTTGATTGTGTACATAATCAGTGTTGCGAGGCACAAGCCCAATGTCTCAACCTCCTTCAAATCCACACTGTATTATTACTTTTCTTCAATTGCAAATACAGCTTTTAAAAAAGGAAATCAAAAGTCTAAACAACAGTGATGATTTCTTACTTATCTAAACCTTAGCTGCATTTTCTTTCTGTGCAGATCTTCTTCTGTGCTGGATTTGGCGAACAAATTCTGCAACTATGACGTGAAATTTAGGTGCGAGTTTAGTTGTTGAAAAGACATTGAGACCTGCCTTTTTCAGGGCTCTTGCCATATAAGTCTCAGCTTTCTGGAAGTGAGGAGGGCAGAGGGCAGGCACAGTTGACCTTAGGATTGGCTTACCACAAAGGACAGGCCTTCCCTGTGCACTGAACAGCAGAAGCAGAGTACCAATAAGAATGAGAATAAATTAACAGGCTGTTTGGAACCGCACGAATTGAATTCAATTCGTGCGTTTGGAAGGTTGAGAATGCCATGAATTCAATACATCCGTGGGTTTAAACCCCACTTGCTTAACAAATTCAATTCACGTCCCAAGTGACG
>JANZLX010000007.1:27345234-27395093 GCA_025531955.1 Erythroxylum orinocense | reverse complement strand
TATTAATGATAATTATAAGTTTAATATTAAAATTAATAATCATAACATAAATATTTATACATTTAAAAAATATAACAACCATTTACATCATTAATATCAATAAATAAAATATAATCACACATGCTTGAAAAATGCAGGCGAGGTAATAATAATAATAATAATAATAATAATAATAATAATAAAGTAAATAATAATATATATACTTAGGATGTATTGGCTAACGGGGGCGAGGCCGTGCTCGCCCGCGCGAGCCTTATAATACACTGGCTCGCGAGGGCGAGCTGCTCGCCCTCGCGAGCCTTACGAAGTTATAACAAATTTCTTGTTATAGTAAATTTGAATAATAAAAATACAAATTATATAACAATAATACTAATAATGGTAATAATAGGCACCATAATTTTTAATTATTACAATTACAAATTATATAATAAAAATAATAATCATAATAATAAAAACAAATAGACATAGTAATAATAAATTTGAATAAATTGTAATAATATATGTGAATTATAATAAATTTTCAAATTATATAATACTAATAATACAAGTTATAATAATAATAACAATACAAATAATAATCTTTATAAACGTAATAATAAATTTGAATTTAATAAATTGTAATAATTTTTTTGAATAATATTAAATACAAATAATAATTACTATAAAAGTAATATAATATTAATAATAATAAATTTGAATAATAATAATAATAGTTAATCATTATGAATACAAGTTATATCATAATAATAATAATAAAAAAAAGAAGAAGAATTAAAATAGTAGGACATAATAAGCATAAAATTAATTAAATGGTAATATTAATTTTCAATAATAATATAATATTGATAAATTGAAATCAAATAAAAAACTATTGCTAAGGTCACATCACAATAATAATAATAATAATTGGTCTTATTATTATAAATTAATAAGACATAATCAAATTAATCCAAATCACCGTAATAATAATCAATACAAATAATAAAAATAATTATAACAATCAATACAAATAATAAAAATATTTTAAATCACCGTAATAATGATCATTATAATATTTTAAAAGAATAATTAATACAGGTTATATGTATTTATACTTAATACATACAAGTAATAATTAATACATACAATTATTATATGTATTTATAATAATATGTATTCAGCGTAATTTGCAGTACATTAATATAGTATGTTTACATAAAAGTGGCTTATGTAAACATACGGTGTCAGGCGTAAAGCCAAAAGTGGCTTGAAATTTACGCCAGAAGCTGAACAACGGCGCCTGTGGGTGGGTCTCACAGGCGCCCAATTTCATTTGCACTGCTGTCAAAAATTTAATACCCAAACAACGTCGTTTGGGCATTAGACACCATAAGACACTGTATCGTTCGACAGAGGATTTGGACTCCCTTACTCAACCATAGCAGCGTGAGACCAGAGCCACGTAAAAGTGATCCTTTGACGTAATATGATAAACCTGCAACCCACTCATTTCTTCTGTATTAAAAACTTTTTTTAAAAAATGGAAAATAAAGCAAGACAGACAAAGCTATGATGAGCAGAGCAACAACAACAACGGCTGCATCCCCTTCCTCCTCCACTTGCTCTGCTTTATCAGCAGTTTTTTCTTCTTGGCGTGCCCCAACAATCCCAAGATTCTTAGGCCTTAAGAAGCTACGACCCTTTACAACTAACACGACCACAATTCTGCAATCCAAATGCTCCAGCTCCACCTACTCTTTTACTAGTAGTAATACTACTCGGAGGCCCAGAGCTATGGATAGTGTTTTTGGCGTCAGAGCTTCCACAGCTCAGCCTCTGAAGAATGCCGATGAGCTCATCGACTCCGTTGAGACCTTCATCTTCGACTGTGACGGTATTTCCTTTCATTTTTCATCAGCCAAAAATTAGTCTCTGTTTATGATTGATCGTGTGTTATTTCTGTGATATGGGATATTATAATCCCGCAGGAGTTATATGGAAAGGAGATAAATTGATTGAAGGAGTCCCTGATACGCTGGATATGCTTCGCGCCAAGGTTTCCTTTTCGATGCCCAGTTCATCGAGATGAAAATATATTGATTTCCTTTAATTCCTCTCCTTTCTTCTTTCTTTTCAGGGAAAAAGATTGGTTTTCGTTACCAACAATTCCACCAAATCTAGGAAACAATACGGTAAAAAGTTTGAGACTCTTGGACTCAACGTCAATGAGGTTAGCTATTACTCTTTATCCATTAGCTACCCTCTTCTGTTCTTATTCTTTAGCCTAATGACGTCCATTTCCTTTTCTGCATCTTCAGGAAGAGATTTTTGCTTCATCTTTTGCAGCTGCTGCCTACTTGCAGTCGATCAACTTCCCTAAAGACAAGAGGGTTTATGTAATTGGCGAGGATGGTATCTTAAAAGAACTCGAGCTCGCTGGATTTCGGTATCTTGGTGGCCCGGTGTGTGTCAATTTCTCCCCCAACTTGCATTTTCGTTTTCCACATTTCCAAATGCCATGCCAAATAACTTGTTGCCTTTCTCCATTAGTTACCGTCTTTTTGTAACGTATTAAGGTGATCATGAGATCAAATTTCATGGCTTTTTTATTTACGTCTTTATCGATTATCTGTGTGCTTTTCTTCTACAAATATGCAGGAAGATGGAGGAAAGAAGATAGAATTGAAGCCTGGATTTCTAATGGAGCACGATAAAGATGTGAACTTTAATTTCTTTTTCTCCTATTACTTGCCCTTACGTTATACTTCTTTTTGCTATAGATTAGATTCCTTTGGGAATATTGTGAGTACTCTTCCTTGCTTTTCAGGTTGGTGCAGTTGTGGTTGGATTTGATCGCTATTTCAACTACTACAAAGTCCAGTGAGTTACCATCTTCTTCTTGAACAAGCGTGCCTAGACTTAGCTTCATTCTTTCAAAAGAGAGAGCTTTAATTCCAAGTTGGGAATCTGGGAGGCGGAGGTGGTAGAAAATTATTTCTCATGCTGGACTTTAGTTAACTTATCTATCAGCATAGCTTGTTAGTTTCAGTGTCACCTATGGTATATTCCTTTAACCATAATTGCTGTTCCAGTCTCCAACATTAACAGACAAAGGTAAAGTGGCAGTTTTATCTCCAGAGGCCTTGCCTAGATCTAATTGCAATACATGTGGAAAGCTTATGAAAAACATGAAGCGTTTCATGAGCATCTGTAACAGCTGTCTTTACTTTGTGATTGGGAGGTATGGGACGCTCTGCATAAGGGAAAATCCTGGATGTCTCTTCATTGCTACAAATCGTGACGCCGTCACACATCTCACTGATGCTCAAGAATGGGCAGGTTCTCATCTCTCCAGCCTTTATTGCACTTCATATCTGCTTTTTGGCTGTAATTGTTCTTCTCCCAGAGTAAATATATAAACTATTCATGAATTGCAGGTGGTGGATCTATGGTTGGGGCTATTGCTGGGTCGACTCAACGTGAACCATTGGTCGTGGGGAAGCCCTCAACTTTTATGATGGATTACTTGGCAAACAAGTATGCTTCAACTTGTTCAATAGCTTCTGCTAGCCATTTGCTATTCCTTTCAAGCTGGGCACATATATTAGAATTACTGCATGCTTGATAGAGTTGTATTTGGTATATCTGTAGCTAGGATATTTCAGTACAAGGCAAAGCAAAGTGGCTATCAATAAGAAATCTATTTTACTTTTAAGCATCCGGCAGTTTGATGGGTGATGTTAGATGATTGTCTCTTGTCTTTCTTGTGCATAAGGTCACGCACATTGAGGGCAAAATGTTGTTGTTTTGCGTTTATAGCCCAATTTTCATTATCCTGATTGAGTATCTAATCCTCTGACTTGAAGCATTTTAAGTTTGTTTGTGAGTTTGGGATCTCTTATGCATGACTATCTTGGGTGTCTTGCTTAGAACTAATCTGGTTTTATCAAACTGAAAAGTTTTAAGTTCTGCAATGGTCAAAATTTCATGCAGATTCGGGATTCTCAAATCGCAGATATGCATGGTTGGGGACAGATTGGATACTGATATTCTATTTGGACAAAATGGTGGTTGCAAAACTCTCCTTGTTCTCTCAGGTAACCAAACTTGTGGTGTAATTTGTCCATTTCTGTATTTTGATCTGATTAAGGTATTTTTTTTGGTTCTGTTTCTTAACTACCATAATAGGTGTGACCTCATTGTCCGCGCTTCAAAGTCCCAACAACTCCGTTCAACCTGATTTCTACACAAATAAGATATCAGATTTTCTGTCTCTTAAGGCTGCAGCAGTCTGAGCATCTAACATGTGTTTCATTCATAAACATCAATTATATATTCAATTCTCTTCTGCTATTTTACCTCTGAAAGTACAGGAAAGGAGGATATTCTCTGGTATAGATATAAGTCAGTGAAACACAGAACTCCATAATTCATTGTGATATGGTTTGAATGTCCCCGCACTGTAATTTAATTATGAGGATTTGTAATTGAGATTGAAATTTTTATATCAATTGATCTTTATACTTGGATGGATGAGAGGTCATTGGTTTGATTAGCTCTGTAAGCACAGATGATGAGTAGGAGGAGGAGGAAGAGGCACCCATCACAAGTTTATAATGTCACACCAACAGTCTCTTTGTAAAAATATAAAGAAAAGGTTGCAAAGCTTGAATTTGATTAGTAAATTGTTATAGTGGGGTAGGGTTTGGTCTTAGTTAAGAAGAGACTAATGTCAATATTGTTGAGAATTTGTATTTGGAAAGTAGAATTGATCATTATTGTCAAAATAAAGAAAATTTTATATTAATACAAAATTTTAATTTTTGTTTATAATATTAATGACAATTAAATTTTTATAATACAAAGTAGTGAAAATGTTAATTAAGCAATTTTACTCATCTTAATATTTATATTATCACACACACACACACATATATAAATATATATATTCAGTCCTGATACAGGGGAATATAGAGATAGTAAATAATGATAAAAATGTTAAAAAAGGAAGGTGACGGATAATTGATCAGGAAACATTAGAAGAAAAGGTGAAGGCTTTTCTAAGATAAGAGAATTAGTGTTCTTTCTCTTTTGTTCCCTTTGTTTCTCTCTCTCTCTCTCTTTCCCTTTCTGTCTTCCAAAAGCTTGAACTTTTTCTTTCAACTATTCAATTTCATCCTCCTCAAATTCCTTCAAAACATCTCCTACATCTCGCATACCTTTTGTTTAGTTAAGAGTCTACTACTCCCGATAGCAATCTCTCTAATGGAATCGGAGGATGAACTCGATATGCAAGACGCCGATGATGATTTCTACAGCGGCGTTGATGATGCTTTCGACAGCGACGACGCTGATGTTGCCGATTATGAGTTCATGGATCACGATTCCGATGATTCCCTTGACCTCATCTCCCATCGTCATCAGGTTTCTCTCTTTTTAATGTTATTTTACCTATATATTTAAAAGTTTACTCTTTTCGTCGGAGATTGAAGGAATTTTTCTTATTTCTCTTGATGGGTTTTCATTTATCATCAAAATTTTGCTAATTTTTATGGAATTTAGTTATTCCTTAAAAGATTAAAGATAAAAGAAGATTTTTTTTTTTGCCAGCAAAACTACTCCATTTTGAGCGAACCAGATATTCGTGCGCGTCAAAATGAAGATGTGGCGAGGATCGCTACTGTACTTTCCATTTCCGAAGTTTCTGCCGGCATCCTCCTTCGCTACTACAACTGGTATCTCTCTACTTTTGTTTTCTATTTCAATCCCATGAATTCTTGATTGTTTCCCTGTTTTTGATAACAAAATTCTTCATTTTCACCTTTTCTTATTTACCTTACCCACCATACCCCCTCCCTGCCCTTTTGTTCATTATCTGCTTCTTCCATCCACTTTGCAGGAGTGTGTGTAAGGTGCATGATGAATGGTTTGCAGATGAAGACAGGGTTCGGAGAGCTGTTGGCTTGTTGGGAAGACCAGTTGTCCAATTTCCGGATGGTAGAGAAGTAGGCATTTCCCCTTCTGTTTCTCAGTCAGTTATTTGTCGTAGAGGCAAAATTCACCGTTGTTTCTTATAGTTGGAGTAGAGTGCAAAGTCTTATATGCTATTATATTTCCCCGTTCATCAGATGACTTGTGGAATTTGCTTTGAAACGTATCCTCGTGAAAAGTTGCATGCAGCTGTGTGCGGGCATCCATTTTGTAATTTATGCTGGGCCGGTGTGTAGCTTTCATTCTTTATCTATTTATTTCCTCTTCAAAATCATATATTATAAGAAGATTAGGAAAGACCTAGGACACATGAATGGAGGTTGGGGGCGAATGAAGGCACCCAACTGCAAATTAAAGTGAATCTTTGTTTACAAGGATGAGAATCAATGAAATTTCTCAAGTTACTCAATTGTTTATGGAGCTGACTATGCTTTACCTCTCCTTCAGATTCTCTCCTATTGATTTAATTGAAGTTAACTGTAGAAGTTTTGAGAGGGACTGAGAAGAGAGCTCTTTGTTGCGTGAAAATATAAATCCATCAAGACTTTGATACTTGCTGTTACAACCTTCACTTTTTTTATGTAGTCACCGGCATAATCCTTTTCTTACTTTAATCACTGGGTAGTTCAACTTATGAATCAATTTATGTTTTGGGTTTGCTATAGGCTATATCAGCACAGCTGTTAACGATGGACCGGGTTGTTTGATGTTGCGCTGTCCTGGTCCATCTTGTGTTGCTGCTGTTGGCCAAGATATGATTGATGCATTAGCTTCTTCAGAAGACCAGAAAAAATATCACCGTTATTTTGTCAGATCTTATATTGAAGACAATAGAAAGGTAAATCTGAGTTTTCAAAATCATTTGTTTGTGAAGTAATTTTCTGCAGCATGGCATTCTGAATTCTCACATAAATGGAGCAACATTTTTGGCAGCTGATTATGTTAGGTTGCAATTTCAGTATCATGATACTTCATATGAATACTGCCGTACAAAATCTTAATAAGATTATTTTGTAGACAAAATGGTGCCCTGCTCCAGGCTGTGATTATGCCGTGGATTTTGTTGTTGGTAGTGGAAGCTATGATGTCACTTGCCGCTGTTCATATAGTTTTTGCTGGAATGTGAGTACCTTAAGATTCATGTTTTGCTTTCACCTTTTTTCATATCTGTTGTGGGTGTAGATCTCCAATAAATTATCTTGATGAGTGATATTCACCTACTTTGTCTTTACTTGGCACACTATTCCTGTGAATTTGATCTTTGCAGTGTACAGAGGAAGCCCATCGCCCTGTTGATTGTGCAACTGTAGCAAAGTGGATATTAAAGAACACTGCAGAGTCTGAAAACATGAACTGGTATGAGAATACTTTAAAACCATGTCTCCTCTAAGTATGCCAATAGTAGGTAGATGGGGTTACTTTAATTTCTTCCTAATTGTTAAGCAGAGGATTCTTCTTTTTCCCTCAGAGGTTGATCGAGTACAGATTCTGTGTGTCTAAAAGGTTCATTTGGTTGGCCTAGATGGTAGTTAATGCATGTATTCACTGGTCGCTATAAGGTGTAGTGTATGATTGGCTATGTTTAATTAAAATATTTGACTGTCGTTAGATCGACTAAAATGTAATTGACATTCCTGTCCCAATACACGTATAACATGCCCTGGTTATAGGAATGCGTTGGATGCATTTTGTAAGAGATGATAAACACCTAAGAACAGAATAATTTAAAAGCTGAGACTGTGTGAAATATCATCCGTTAATTTTGTTGACAAGAAGTTGATCGTAATTATCAAGGTCAGTTAAAGATTTGTATTGTAGCATGTATGGTAAGTTATACAAACATGTAAGAGATTCTCTTCTATAGGTGGTATTCTTATGTTGGTCGACTATTTAGCAACTTTAGTTGGTTGCTTCCTTTTCTGAATGACCGTGGTACGTATGTGCACATTCTTGCTTCCATGAAGCTTTGCCAGGAGCAGAGCGTTTCTATTACACATGCACGATCTGTGAAACATTCTTTTATTGGCTGATGTTAACTGATTCTGCTGTTGATGTCTTCAGGATTCTAGCTAATTCCAAGCCTTGTCCAAAGTGTAAACGGCCAATTGAGAAAAACCAAGGTTGTATGCATATTACATGCACACCACCTTGTAAATTTGAATTTTGCTGGTAAGGCGATGAAAGTGCTACACACTTTCTCCCTCTCCTCGCTCCCCCCCTAAGGGTTCTCCTACCTACTTAATTTGTTTTTCTTTGTTCATTTACTTACTCTTCACTTTTGTTGATTCTTAACTATATTTCTGCAGGCTCTGTCTTGGTGCATGGTCAGAACATGGAGAAAGGACTGGTGGTTTCTATGCATGCAATCGTTATGAGACAGCAAAGCAAGAGGGTGTGGTAGGATAATACTGGGCATTTTAGTTGTTCTTATATGCAGGAGATATAATCCCTTTTTGTCTCATTCTACTAGTTGCTGCTGTTGTCAGTATGATGAGGCAGAAAAACGTCGAGAAATGGCCAAAAACTCTTTGGAGAGATATACTCATTATTATGAAAGATGGGCAACCAACCAATCAGTAAGAACAAATATGTGACTGTATGGTAATCATGAATGTGGTGACGTCTTTTTTTGTATTTAATCTTCCTGGTCATAAATATTTAATCATGCTCCACATGCTACACTCTCTGAATCATCATACTTCAATATAGATTCTGATTTCATTTTATCATTCTCAACGCAGTCCAGGCAAAAAGCCGTTACAGACCTACAGGAAATGCAAAGAGTACATGTAAGTTTAATAGTTAGCAACAGTTGTTTACTGAACAGTGATACTGGTATAGTTTATTCCATTTGCTAGCATGTATTTAGAGTGGAAATGTAGAAGATTGTTTATTGTTTTTTCCCAGGGGAGATGTTGCCAAGAATTCTAAAGTATGGTTTTGCCTTGGTTTAGGACAGGAAGAACCCAAGGACCTTTTAATATTAGAAGTTACTAATCAAGGATCATTTAGCTTTTTTTTTTTTTTAATGTGAAATATAATTCATGAGGATATGATTATCTAAGAGCTCAAAGCTCAAAACAATCTAACTGAGCAAGGCATAGGCCTTCATACCTATGTGTTCCTCGACTCAATTCCACTTCGTGAACTTCCTGACTTGTTATATTGAGCTGAGTTATTTTTGCAGCAGTTAGTGATAGTTGTTTTTTTTAGATTGGTAAGCTGAGTGATACACAGTGCCAACCTGAGTCACAGTTAAAGTTCATAATAGAAGCCTGGCTACAGGTAAGCAACATATACTTTCTGGAATATCGGAATATTTAGACACTTTATGTGATAATCCTTTGCCTTCTCCCATGTCAATTTCCTTTCTGCAGATAGTTGAATGCAGGCGAGTTCTGAAATGGACTTACTCATATGGATATTATCTTCCAGAACATGAACATGCCAAGAGACAGTTCTTCGAATATTTGCAAGGTGGGACATTTCATCAATCAAATACCTTTTCTACATGTTCTAATCACACAATTATACAGGGGAGGCTGAGTCCGGGTTGGAGAGACTTCATCAATGTGCAGAGAAGGAGCTCCAAGTTTTCATAAATGCGGAAGGCCCATCAAAAGACTTCAATGAGTTCCGCACCAAACTTGCAGGACTCACCAGGTTTTTTATTTAATCATAAATTGGTACTTACCATGGCTTTCAGTCTGGATGATAGTTAAACCCAAACTTCTAATGTCAACCTTTGAAGAATGAAGAAAGTACAAGAAATTTTTTTTTCTGCATTTGTCTGATTGCTATGATTCGAAAGGGTCAAGCTCATAGCCGGCTATCAGGAATTTTGGTGATATTTTATGGAATCAATTCTTGGCTGTCCTTTATATTGAGAGTAGTTCTATTGACAGCCGTTAATCATCATTTTGAAGGGAACTTATAATTATGAGATACATTGGTGTAAAATTTGTGTATATGTGTTACTAGTTATGATTGTTTAGAATGTTTGTGCTATTGTCATATATAGCTCGGGACATGTCTGATAATAGCCGTTTTAACTTTTTTATTTCTTTTCCTTTGCTTTCGGTGTCCATTTATGTACAATCTAACGGTCAATAATCTATGTTGATGTTGGTGCAGTGTAACTCGGAATTACTTTGAGAATTTAGTCCGAGCATTAGAGAATGGCCTTTCAGATGTAGATTCGCATGGTGCCTGCAGCAGGAGTGGAAGCTCGAAGAGCATGGGTGGGGGGAGCTGCAAGGGACTACGGGGAAGAAAGGGGTCGACATCCAGATCTAGTGGCCCTAATAGAAACATTGATAATTCAGGCCATTGGTCCTGCGAACATTGCACTTTTGCAAACTTCAATTCAGCCAACATTTGTGCAATGTGTCAGCAACGACGCTAAAACTCAGTTTTTACACTAACTGGTTGGCTGGCCACGGGCTTATCATTGGTTTGAATCATCTCCAGAAGGGGGGAGGGGGAGGGGAAGAAAAAGCATAAGTTTTGGGAGGAGGCATGGGAATGAAATTGTCGTTCTCCTTTATCTCAAAAGGCTTGAGTTTGCTGCTGCAATGACTTTCTGAGGTGGGGGATTGCGAAGAAGAAAAGCTAGAGATTCTGAAATCAGCTCAGCTGTAAATATATGTATCTCCTGCCTGCCACTGACTGCCTGCCTGCCTTGGAGACGTAACGTTACAATTTGTCTGTCATGATCTCCATTTATATTCTTAAAAAATGTGTGTGTGTGTGTTTGTATCTTTAAACTTATGGATGAATGTGTTTGTTGTGTAGTAGCAGTAGTAGTAGTTGCAATAGAAACTTCTCTGTATCAGCCTTCAGGTCCTAATAAAGAAGAACATACATATATACTTACACATAGGTGGCTTCCTCTTGGTCTTGCTTTTATTTGTAATTTTAGTCGTCAACAAGCAGCTGATAAAAACATAATAATACATTTTGTAAGAAGCAACTCGTAGATAATGCAAAAACATAACTTTAAACTGGACCAATGGGTGGGAGTCTCCGATGGCCTCCCGAGGAGAGTCCGGCCCACCCGCTCTAAGGATGCGACCCAAATGAAGTATTTGAAATGAAAAAGTTGGTGAAGGAAGCTCTCTCTAATGGTAATGGGGTTGAAATTGAATGAACCAAAAAAGGCGCAATTTTGAAGAGAAAGAAGAAAATGGAAAATCCTTCAACTCCTCGCTGGAACCTCGACAGACCCTTCCTTACCGGCCGCTTCCACCACCGCCAGGTTTTAACCCTTTTTTAATTTTCTCGAAATAATCACACTTTCTCCCTAGTGATTCAACTTTTTCATTCACTCACAGGAAGTGAAAGGAACATCGCAATTCCCTGATTCCAAGGGATTATTTTCGTTCAGGTGTCTTTTCTACAAGCCCACTCTCGCAAGTTTAATCTTTTTATTGTTCTTCTTTTTCAATCTTGCTCACCGTAGAATTGTGGATAGAACTATGCGCATTTGATGTTCTTTTGCTCATTCATTAAATCTGCCATGTCTATTTAAGCCCCGGAGTCGACAAGGCAATTGGCTGTTATGATGCGGCTGTACAGGTTTGCTCAATTTGCTCTACGTAACCTAGTACAATTTAATCACCCATCTTTTGTTCATTTCTTTTCCTTAAACTTTCTGCCTCACTGTTGCTCCTTACTCATTCTATTATCTTTGGTGGCAGAAAAGAGTTTCTTGTATACATCTGAGTTTTAACTTATTTCTCTTTTTAAATTCCACCCCTCTACTTTGGAATGATATGCCAAACACTCTACGATCCTTTCACCTTTTTCTTGATTGGTTTTTGGAATGATATCTTACTCAATGTTGCTTAGGAAAAAGATCAAAGGATCATGAGAACTCAAAGAATTTGTAATTTCCTTTGCAAACCAATTAAATTGTTTTCTTCTCTCTTATACGTATATTCCCACACACACCAATACAGTCAGTCACATTCTTATGCATTTTATCAGTTGTTTGCTTGGTTAGATGGATGTTTCCCACATTTAAAGTTGATTCTTTGTCAACTTGGACTTAGGAACTTATTGTCATCGATGATCTCATGTCTGCTTTGGTGGGAATTGAAGGGCGGTACATTTCTATTAAGAGACTCCATGGAAAGGGGGATGATATTTCCTTCCATGTTGATGCTTCTATGGATTTGGCACTCCAGGTATGCTGTTGTGAATTTTGAATCTGGCTGCATATAAATGCCTTTGGCAAGTTGTTTATCTTTTTTGTGTCTGACCCTTGTTATTTTGGCATGTTATGGTAACAGTTTCTTGTTTTGCACACTCCTCAATAATTCTCTATGAAACAGTGTTGGATATATTTGTAATTGATATGGTTGCTTGTGATTGGGATATATCCTTGTTTTGTACCTTTATGTGTTCACATTCTCAAGGAAACTCTGCCTCTGACGATCCTGCATCATGGCACTTTTGTTATGTGCTTGATATGCATATTTCTATGTGCTATCTATAAGAAAAGTGTTCCGTATCTGTAAGAGCTATCTATTGAGTTAAAATTTACCTGAACTAATCAAGGAACATTTTGCAGGAACTTGCTAGACGAATATTCCCTTTATGCAAAAGCTATCTGTTGATTAACCAGTTTGTAGAGTCAAGGTCACAATTCAAGAATGGCTTAGTTAATCACGCCTTTGCTGCTGCTCTCAGGGCACTCCTTCTGGTAGGTTTATATTTTGCAGGTTTCTTAATTTAAGTTATTTTAAGTTTTGGTCCTTGTATGTATGCTTCCATCAAATATAAATTAGAATACAAACTTCTCCACTTATTTGGTCAGTTTAGCATTAGATTGCACTAGCCTGGTTTGATTTGGTTGTGAATTGACGTTTGACATAGACTTCAGGTCCTTAAAGAAGTCATGTTCATGGCATGGGATAGGCTATGATTATGATTGTGCATATAAGTGAAATTATAGCGGCCCACACTATTTATGTGTGAAATTTTCCTCAACAACTTCATTTATGAATGATCTATCAGGACTATGAGGCCATGGTGGCGCAGCTTGAACACCAATTTAGACTTGGAAGGCTTTCCATCCAAGGATTGTGGTTCTATTGTCAGGTTTGCATTCCTCTGAAAATCTGTTTTAGTATAACTTGGATGGTTTCTCAAATTTTTTTCCTTAAATAATGTTGCAGCCCATGATGAACTCCATGCTCACACTATCCACTGTAGTACAAAAGGCTACATCAAATAATTGTACAGGTTCTTCTGTCCTTAATCTCTTGCTGAGCCAGGTAAAATGCTGTACTTTTATCTTAAGACGTTACTTAACCATTCAACGTTTCAAATTTTGTTTTTGCACTTATGATATAGATTTTGCAACATCCAGGCTAAGGCCATGGCTGGTGATAATGCAGTGAGGTCCTTACTAGAGAAGATGACGCAATGTGCAAGCAATGCTTATCTTGGCATACTTGAAAGGTACATTAGTTGCTGTGCTATTGAATCTTTTTGGAAATGCACTCATTCTTCAGATCTTGCTTGGCCACTTCCCAAGTAGATTTAACGGTAAGCTTTATAGTGACGGACTTAACCTAATTTCTTGGCCTTCTGTTGGAGACCCATATGCAAAGGGTATTACACACCAAATGTGGGTATTTTGATCTTTTAAGTCTAATAGGGGAATCTACTGATAACAGAAATTCGAAAAAGTACCCTTGCCAAGACAACATCAGTTAAGACCTAAGCATGAGGTCAAATTTTTGTCAAGTTATGCAAGACTATTTGCATGAAACAGAGCCATGAAGATTTTTTTTTTTTATAGCTTCTTTAATGTTACCTTTTTTTTTTCCTCTTTTTACTTGGTTTGTTTTGAGTTGCTATTGGATTAAGTGTTTCACTTGCTTGATGAAGTTAGGCTTCATATTTACATAAGTGAAACCTGAACTGGGACAATTAATATAATATGATCCTGTTGGTAGGTAACAACTTTGAAGATCAAGAGAATGGTTAAGCACAATCCATTTCGAACTTTACTTTATTTTGCCACTATAAGCATTATTTGATACTGTGGGAAAGAATTTTTCTATTTCTCATATATTGAATAGGAGTATACAGCCATATATAGGACATTACAAGTAGGAATTTAAATCTGGAAAGTTATCTAAAGCTATCTAATGTAATCCCTTAATTTAGGATTTCAAACTTATCGTAGCTTATCTATTTACAGCCTATCTATATCTAAGTATATTCTATTTACAGCTGTTTAGTATCTCAACAGATACTACTTTCATATTTGTTGTTTTGTCTTCTATGCTTTTTCTTTCACATTGACTGATATTCGTGTAATTTTGGTTGCAGATGGGTCTATGAAGGAGTGATTGACGATCCATATGGGGAATTTTTTATTGGTGAGAACAAATCTCTTCAAAAGGTACATTTACTGTCCTGGAATAAATGTGCCTTTGAAGGTTATACTTACCATATCTCCAGGATTGTGGATCCACCAAATGTCCTCCATATATGATTATACTTTGTCATTTATAGGAGAGCCTCACTCAAGACTATGATGCTAAGTATTGGAAGGAACGGTACAGCCTTAAGGAAGGGATTCCTAGCTTCCTTTCAAACATTGCTGGAACAATTTTAACCACTGGAAAATATTTGAATGTCATGAGAGAATGTGGTCATAACGTTCAGGTTTTCTTATTATAACATCTTGCTTCAGGGTCTATCCTTTCTTGCTTTGACAGAAAGTTCTTTTGGGGTGATATACAACTCTCAATGGTTGGATTATTATGGATAGGTGCCTATGTCGGAAAATTCCAAGTTGATGAGCTTTGGCTCAAACCATCACTATCTTGAATGCATTAAATCTGCCCATGATTTTGCCAGTACTGAGCTCCTAAATCTGATCAAAGAGAAGGTAAGCAAGATCATCTTCTGTGACATATAATTTATTGCATATTTCCTGAATGCCTTTTGGTTTTTCTCATATTATTGCGGTTCCCTGCCTCCAAATCCTCTGTGATCCTCTTTTATGTGCTGTAGTATGGTCTGATGGGAAAGCTTCGATCTATAAAGCACTATCTTCTACTTGATCAGGTATTTAATTCTCTGATTTCTTGACCTGTGAGGCCTTGGTTGGAGTTCATAGTAAAAATATAAGATGGAATTTGAAAATGTGCGACCAATTGTATCTTGTCTATGTGATTCTTAGTCTTTTCTTCTGTTCTTATTTATTCTTTTCATCTGTACTCTCTATTTTGTGCTGGTTTCAGCGAACCTTTTAAGTGTACACTTGTTTTGTAGGGGCAAACATCTGACCTTATAGTTTTGATACAATGTAATTTTTGTCAGGGTGATTATTTGGTTCATTTTATGGATATAGCTCGAGATGAGCTAACTAAAAAGCTTGATGAGATTTCAGTGGAGAAGCTGCAGGTCTTTTCCTTTTATTCTATCCTTATCAAAATAAATTTTGAAGAAGAGTTATCGATGCTGATGATAATGCTGACATTTTTTCGTTAATGATGAATCTGAATGCATGCGTTTGTAATTGCAGTCTCTGCTAGATCTTGCTCTCCGTACCACAGCAGCTGCAACAGACCCATGTCATGAAGACTTGACATGTTTTGTGGTGAGCAAATTAAGTTCCCTTTTCCTGTATGAGACTGAGTTGAATTCAAAGGGTCAGTATCCAATAGTTCTAACTTTGGTTACAGGAAACATCTTCTCTGATTAAACGATTAGGGACCCTGAGAGATGTTGATATGGGAAGCTTAAATATTACTGATTTGGAGGAGCCGATGAGTATTACTGGTCTTGAGACATTTTCTTTGAGTTACAAGGTGTGGATTTTGACTTGACCTTCATTTCATAACTGAAGATCATAACTGTACTTTCTTATTGTGAATTATCTAGAAGTTTAGGTTATCCCTTTGCCTTTGAGTGTGAATCTTCAGTACCAATTATTTTTACTTCAGAATATTATATTTGATTTATAATGTACATGATAGCCAAAGTTCATCTCGTGTTTGGCATCCAGGTTCAGTGGCCATTGTCTATTGTTATCTCAAGAAAAGCATTAGCAAAGTACCAATTGATTTTTCGCTTTCTCTTCCATTGTAAACATGTTGACCGCCATCTTTGTGGTGCTTGGCAAGTGCATCAGGTACAGACAGGGATTTCTTATGTGTTTTCCTAGTTATTTTGACTGCCTTTTATCTGACAACAACATGCTGTTTCAGGGAGTTCGTGCCCTCAACATGCATGGAACAGCCATTTCTCGATCGTCCTTGCTCTGCCGTAGTATGTTAAAGTTCATTAACAGCCTCCTACACTATTTGACATTTGAGGCAGGTTCTACCTTATTGTCCTCATTATTAGTTTCCCTTTTGTCTATTAGTTTGCTATTTTACACTTTTTCCAACTCCCGTCCCAAAGTTCTGTTGTCAGATTCAGGGAATTTTTGGTGTGAGTAAGATACTCAAAATATTTGGAATTTTAGTGGGGTACCCAAACTGATTGTATATAAATTATTTGGCCACATGTTTCCCTGCTTGCCATTTGGGAAAAATCTAAAATTTTCTATGAAATTTGGAAAATAAAATAATTTGTTTTCCACAGCTCCAATAGGCCTAATTAGGTGTTTCATCTTTCCTTTTCCTAGAGGGTTCCAGTCAAGTTTTTTGTTTTCTTCAATTTTATTTTCAAGTTTTGATGCACTTTTTGATAGTTCTTTATTCTTGATCGGCTGAACTGCCAAGCATGGGATGTGTAGTTCAATTTTTTCTGTGAAACGAGAAGAAATGAAGGAAAACTCATATTAGTTTGATTCTAAATATTCATGTTTGGAACTAGTCTTTCTAGATGATTTAGTGATTAGGTTTTCCTGTGGATGTTGGAAACTATACTTACTATTATACTTTATTAGGTTCTAGAACCTAACTGGCATGTGATGCACAACAGACTTCAGAGTGCAAAAAGCATAGATGAGGTATGTTCTTTTAACTTTGATATGAAAATTCTTACTCTTTTTCAAAAGCATAATTTGTGCATTTCAATCTTTTTTCCTTGTTTGTGTGTATGTATTAACAGTTTATTCTCATTATTTCCTACTCTTTTTTTGGAACAGGTTATCCAATATCATGATTTTTTCCTTGAGAAGTGTTTGAGAGAGTGTTTGCTTCTTTTACCTGAATTGCTCAAGGTTTGTTTCAATCTTATATATTGTCTTAATTTGACATCAAAATCTTCTTCCCTAAATGAAAGGAGAGGGAGGAGGGGGAGTGATGAACCAGGCTAAGAATGAAGAGTTGTTAAGCACTGAAAATTATGTAAAGAAACTTTTCAGATAGATTTAGCTACAATCCCTAGGAGCCAAGTTGCAAATTTGTAGCTTATAAGGTTGTTGAAGTGGTCCTCAAATTGTTGGCACATAGCTGAAGCTATCATGGTTATGATTGTTGGAAGATTATTTTGTATTAAACACATTGATCCTCATCTCGAATTTACTTTTCATGATTTGTGTTGTGATCATCTTGGATTCGTATTGTGATTGCAGAAGGTGGAGAAGCTTAAATCTTTGTGCCTGCAGTATGCAGCTGCGACTCAGTGGTTGATATCATCCTCAGTTGACACTGTAAAGGCAGAGGAACCATCTGATGGCTCTTATGGGTCCAAAAAATCCAGGCAATGGAAAACAACTTCACCCCAAGCACTAAAAGTGATGACCCCAAACACACTGGTTACTGACTCTATTCTGTAAGTCTGAGGAAGTTGTTATAACAGGCACAGAAGCACTCACTCACTTTTTCCTATATATAATATATGCTTTCTTTTTCTGATATTGTTGCAGTAAATTTGAGAGGGAGTTCAGTTCGGAACTTGAGAGTCTGGGACCGATCTTAAGCAATAAAGCTCAAGCAGAACCATATTTAACTCATCTTGCACAATGGATTCTTGGTGTTAGAAATGACCAATAAATGTTCTGGCCGCATTTGTTTGAATCATATGATTCTTTGAGATACGGAAATGTATTCTTGGTGCTTAGGTTTTTGTGTCATATGTATTGAGGGTGTTTGTACACTAAGCAATGGAAAGTGTGTTCCGATCTATTCTTCAGGTCTTTTACCGTTTGAACATTCCATGAAACCTTCCATTTTTTGCTAATATGATATGTTTCACAAATTGCTGTGGCTCTTCCAATGATGTCCATGGTAATGCTATGATACTGGACGTTCATAATCCATCTTGAAATCCAATTGAAACTCGAATCTAAGCTTCAACAGGATCAAGCTGGGTCTAAAACAATCTGAGCTTGAGCATAAAATTCATTGTTAGGCATGAATTTAGTTGGTCCTTAACCATCTTGACAACCCATTTAAGAACCTAAAGGCTTCACTACAAAACATGAAATTTCAACAATAACAATATCAAAATGTGAAGGGAAGTTGATTATAGCATAAATCATACAGCCCACAGATACCCACTCTTGAAGGTAAATATATTCTGCGCCAATCTACCTCATCTAGTTCCCTATTATAGCCGCCATGTCCCCGAAAACGACGCTTCACTGTTGTCCTTGTGTCTGGTGTTTTTAAGTATAAAAAAATTAGTTTAATTGCAATTCATCTGTCTATGAGTAACTCATTGAATACTTCTGGTTTTGTAAACGGTATAAGCCAACAGCAGTGGAATCGACAGGCCATATACTGGAAAATCGAGGAACAGATTCATCTCATAAGCTTTCATCAGTCCCCAACAATTCTGTAACAAAAGCAAACATTACGCACTCAGCAATGAAATAGAGAGTAAAATGCCATAATTCATTCCATAAAACTATATATGAATGTACAAAAATGGCCGCAAACAGAGTTCAAAGTTTACAGAAATCAGAAACTAATTCTGTAGTGGAACTAATCTTTTAACATTCCAAGCATATGCTCTTCTCAGACAAGAAAGTAGGGTTATAAAGTGACAATAACGTACAAATGCATAGTGTAACAAATGGGTTCATGATAAATCGGTTAGTTTCTTCCTATTCCAATCTGCCAAAGATTGCAAGCTAGACTTATTACTGATGAAAGCAATTAATCACTTTCCTAATCCATCAAGTCTGCAACCTTTAGGTAAAATATTGATAGCAATCCTCATGTGCAATGCATATGTTGACCAAATTAAGTCTGAGTGGGAAACTCACATTAAAATGCTTCCAACAGATTGCCAAGCACACCAACAAAAGCAGCTTCCTAATCCACCTCTCACGGAAATGAAATTTTGGTCTTCCAACTTCTTGAACCCCATGCACTAAGGGTCTTTTCCTGTTATGACTACAATCATCATCTTCCTTTTTTCCTGAAAGCAACAGAAAATGTTCCTTGTACACACTTCTCTCTGCAGCCAATGCCGCAGTCACAAAAATAGTCGGTAAAACCACAAAAAGAAGGTGGGGAAGAACAACCACCATTATGTCAGGAAATCCAATGTATTCATGTTTTCCACTGTTCTTAGAAGTTTTTATCACCCATCCCATGTAGGTCATGTATCCCCTGTCATCACCATCTGTGAAAACTTGGCCAATAAACCAGGGGCATAAGATGAGGTAAATTACGTATCCTAGAGTACCAAGCCATACCATGGTAATTCTACAAAGATCCTGTAGAACCCATGCCACACCTCTTAAGAAGCCTTTTTCATTGATAAAGGACTTGTAAGAGTATTGCCTTATGGAGAAAACGGGGAGAACTTTAGGGATGAGAAGAATCAATATTGTTGAATATATAACAACCCAGAGAATTGGATAGTACAAGGCAGACCATTGGCAACCCATGACAAAAAATTCCTTCCATGTCCATGAGATCTTGACAGTTAAGCCATTTATAGAAAATGGTCTTGGTTCACTCAAAGTGGATCTTCCCATTATGTCGATCGCTTCTACTTCCAGCCAGAATCTATCAGGAGTTGAATCCTCAAAAGCTTGATAGTTCCATGGAGCTGCATAAAGATCTCCCCTGGTCTTCTCCCCCACGAGCTTTGTCATGGGTGTTTCCACGACCAAGTCTGATGTTCCAGGTCTTGTGTCATAGATCCTAGCAATAACTGACATAATTGGTGAAACTGAAAAGACAAGAGTTCTAACTGTCCCAAAAGATGATAGGATCTTGCGTTGACATTCATAACTTTGGTGCCCCGAGAATGTCGACATAAAACGGGAGTCCAGAGGAAATGTAGGCAGTACAATGGTTTTCTTGGTTCCAGACTTTAAATCAATGTCCACATATGAAACATGACCTCTATCGACAGTTGTAATCCGCATGGCTCTACTTTTCCTCCAATCACCCATCTCCCACTCCCAGAAGTCCTTAGGTATTGGGGCTCCTAATGAACAGTTTACAGTTCTTTGGGAAGGAAATTGATGAATATTTAACTGGAACAACTGAGAGAATAGATAGTTTTGATCTGACATGTGAAGCCTTTTCAGATTCTTACCAAACTTTGTATGAAGATGCCCACATAGATAAGCTGACAAAGAATGCTTGAGAAATACGTCTTTCAAGCTCTTCCTAGAACGTGAGATTGCAGAAAAGGAGAGTGGAAAATGTCCAAAGGCTATCTTAGTCACAGGTTTCTCCGGCTGAGAATCCCATTGTGATAGCTGAATATCTATTTGACTCAACAGTTGATCAGTAGGATGTCCAAAAAGATTAGTAGGGCCCCGTAATCCAGTCCTGGACGTGCTATCCAGTCCGACAAATAGATGTCTCCGCTCGGCAGTCTGGAAGACGCAACAAAGACGTATAAGGATTCAGATAGAAGGATCATTAAGTCATAAGCAAGAGAAGTCGTTGATTTGTGCCACCAACATAAGGATTCCAAAATAAAAGTTGGTTTTTCACAAAATAGTGTAATGTGGCATTACACACTGAAAGTTGATTTCATGTAAATGTAAATCCGGCGTCTGTAAAGTGGATAAAACACCACATTTACACAAGACTGATAGATTTCAAGTCGTCTCTTTTTAGAATAAGGAAAGAATAACTATGTTCTCAAGAACAGCACTTCACACTTGACCTTCCTTGCTAAGAATAATCTATTCCATACCATTTGCATGTTCTATTTTATGAAGAGGGAAGGACAGAAAATGGAGAAGGGAAAGGTGGTAAAAAATGCAGAGAGTTGTCAAAGCAGATTCAATAATTTCTGATGAAATCAGCTAAGAAAGAGGACAGAAACAATGATGACATATGCGAGCTAATCAAGCGCAAATACTGAATAAGATGAAAGTTTGGGCCATACAAAAACATACCCACATGTTTACATAATTTAAAGAAAAGGAAGGAATTTAAATAAATCAACTTTCAGGAAATAAAATCTGGAAATAGAATTCAAAACCATGTCCCTAGGATTATCTAGGACAGTGACTATTGTTAATCTCTTCAAAATGGAACAACTGACCTCAAGGGTTATACTGTTGACATTTTTCCTTCTTCCCAGTTGTCCATTAATGCTGTACTTTGAAAAGAAATCAAATGAACCACCTACTAGTGGCACACCGAAATTGTCATGATTTCCTCTGAGATCAAAGAAGATGCTCTTATCCAGGCCACTTCTTTTTATGACGTCTTCCATTACATTCTGGTATTCTAGCCAATCCCCCTCATTTTGTTTCATGGTCAACAAATCCTTGCTTTTCCCATCTGCTCAAGACAAGAACATAATATTTTTTACAAGCCTCATCTAGCAATACTTGAATAGAAAATCAGGCGTAAACCCAGAATATCATGTGGTTCACACTCATATTTAAAAAGTGCATGCATGAGAAAAGGAACAGGAGATGCTTGTGACTTATCAATAAAGAAATATGGAAAATAGCATCAAAATTGAATCTTGTTTGTCCAAAAGGCGGTTCCTTACAAATATAACTATTTCGGACCAGTACTGACTATTGAGAGACGAGATCAGGACTAAATGGTAAATGATGGAACATAAAAACGAACCTAGCAAAGAAAGCAAGTAAATATCATGACAAGGAATTAAGCAGCCAGATGTGTTTCAGGTGGTTTACATCTTTCTGTTGAATGCTTTCTTTCTTAGTAACCAGAGGAAAAGAAAGTAAATGCGATTCCATAGTAGTGGTGAGCACAATGGGAGCAGCCTAAACCGTGAAAACTGGGTTGTGGGAGCTTAGGAAATATAGCTCACACACAAATAGTAAGATCCACTTGAATTTTAAGAAACTAGTGATACGTTAAAGAACTCTAGGATGTGTTCAACATGTCATCAGTTTGGTTTGATGTATCAATTCGACCCAAAAGAAAAATAAAATCAAATTTCAAGTAATTGGTGCCCATTACAACATATGGTAAGCTCTCCAGAATGCTCAAACAAAAGCTGCTAGCTATTAGAGGTATATGTGAATTATGACTGGACTTAAGATGAACATGCAAGAACCATTTTTTATTTTAGCATTCATAAAAGGAAGTGTCATAATGACAAACAAATTAATACAGCAGAACGTGATGTGAGATCAATTTCAAATATGGCATTCATCAACTCTTAACATAGAAAAAAAGAAGAGAAACTGGATTTGGAAAAGAAAAACACCAATACCATAACATACCAGTGAGATCACCGGTGATGAGAACAAGGGAGGGATTGATCATGCTAAGAGCAGGACCAACGATATTCCTAAAGTCAAAGGCCCTATCAGGGTGGTGTACGCTGAAGTGGAGATCAGAAAGCTGGACTACCCATATCACTGAGTCGGGGCCTCCTTCGACTTTTATGACTCTACCTTGCCATTTTTCAGGTTGTGAAGTTATCAATCCCTCTCCTCCCATTTCTTCTTCTTCTTCTTCTTCTTCGTGGACGAGTTCATCTTTTTGTCGATGGGCTGCAAGAGTTGGAAAGGATACGAGGCTAAGCCAAAATAGGATTACTGATATCAACAACAACGACACACGACTTGTCATGTTTCCTCCAAACCCCAAAACCGCCGGAACTGTTTGTGGTAGAAGAAGAAGAAGGTTAATGCCGGTGAAAATGGCGTCTCTTTCTTCAAGTTGGGTTCTGATTCTCTGCAGCGAAGCCTATGCCATAAGAAAGGTACTTCCTATCCAATCGTGCCACCTGTATTTTAGGATTGAACCTTTTTTCTTATTTTTTAGCTTATGATAGCTTGGCTGCCTTCGCGCTTCCTCTGCCTTCTTTCTGTTCCTTCCTTCTACTTCACAAGCAACGACGGTGTGCCTCGGTTAATGTCACTCTCAAAGTAGGATCCAGCACAAAGCAGTGAAAGCCCATACTTTCTTCACATTAGAGGTTAATCTTCTGCTCATTCTATTCCGATAAGTTATCTTGCTTCCATTCAAAATTTTAAGGTTTTAGGGTTAAAGATCGCTGCATTACAAGGTATTGGTAGAAAAGTTGAGCTTTTTGAGTAAAGATGCTCTAACAAAAATGGTTCTCTCTGAATTGGTGCATTTTTAGTTGATGGGCTGTTCAATGACGGGAGCAAGGATGCTACACTCTGGTTTATCAACAATAATGGACACAGAAACATCATCTGTGCAGTCCTCCCAATTTCTGCTACGCAGAAGTCGAGCAGTGAGGCCATGTTTAACCGATGGATTGGCTCTAAGCCTCCATCTTTTCACAGAAAGTAGGTACTTTTTCTTTACCTCCTCAATTGCAACTCCCTACTTATTTAAGTCCCCATTTAATTAAGTTAAATCAAAGTCAGTTTGGTTTCTGGAAATAGTTCAATTCTGGAATCTATTTGGATTTTATCGATTTCAGTATGTGGTTGTTCATCCAATCATCAAAGGTATTTTGTTTCTTATGTCTTGCTTAGCTGGTTTTCCCTACTATTATCTGATGAAATTACTCTATATTCTCATAAACCAGCGTCTTTTCTTCATCTTGCTTTCACCAGGATGTTTTGGCCCGGAATCTTATTAGGTTACTTCAGCTATTGAAATTTAGATCTCCTCAACTGTATAAAACCATCTGTTTGCCCATCTTGGAACAGGTTTGTGATAAGACATGGGTGGAGAGTAGCATTTGCCTTGAACACAGGTGGGACATCTGGAAATGGAGAACAAGATAGCCTGAATAATGCCAGTCCTTCAGGCATTGGTGGCACTAGACTGGGCAGATTGGTGAGTGCAGGTGGTAGACAGCTCCTGGTGAAGCTTAATTCTGCGAGAAAGAATTTCCCAATGAAGATATTTCTCCTACTCTTAGGTTTCTATACAGCAAATGCATTGGCTACAATCCTAGGACAGACAGGTGATTGGGACGTACTAGTTGCAGGTGTCGTGGTGGCTGCTATTGAAGGGATTGGTATGCTCATGTACAAAAAGCCGCCTTCTCTATTAATGAGGAGATTAGAATCTTTTGTGGTCATGATGAACTACTGGAAAGCTGGTGTCTGTTTAGGTCTCTTTGTGGATGCTTTCAAATTGGGTAGTTGAAAGCTCAGTCTTTATCGGTCCCTTTACTCCTTTCTCTTCCTTTCAAGGACCAAAAACAAGCTTTCTGGGCTCCTCTGTTTCTCTTGTTTCCATAATGAGAGAGAGCGAGTTTGTTTTCCTCTCTCAATACCCTTGTTTCCATTTCAAGAAAAAGGCTAAGTTGTATCGGTACCTTTATCCTGTCTACTAACTTATCTAGGGGGTATCATAGATGTTAAGATGGTATTTCAAGGTGCTTGTTATGGAGTCAAAAACCCCATAGTTTACCCTGCTCAATACTTGTTACAGATATATGATATATAACTCAAAAAGTGAACTTTCATGAGAATCATATCAAACTAAAGAAATAATCATGTTCATGTGGGATTGAACTGCTGAATGGCGGGCTGATAAAGATATAAATAAACATGTCTGTGCTCTGGTCACTCCACAGTGGGTAGAATTTCTTTTGACCATAAGTATCAATGGACTTTCGATGGCACCGGTTTGGCTACCGGGAGCGGTCGTCGTCGTCGTTTTCTGCTGTTGTTTGTTATTTTCGGAGGAAGAGCTCTGATCTCCACCGCTAGTGGCGGCAATGGAGAACCTGCAGATACAGATCGTGAGCCTGTACCCATGAAAAGAAAAACTTGTTGCACCCACTACTGTTCCTTCCTCGGTGTTTCGTGTTGGGTTCGGTTGGTTTCTTAACAAAATATTGATTTAGTGTCTGCTCCACTGCTTGTCGTTGGAAGAAGAAGCTGTTTTTGCAACATGCAGTCTCCTCCACCACCATCATAAACAGACTTTTCTTCGTGATTGGCGAAGAAAGGATTGAGCAGAGCACTGAAGAAGAAGTTCTCGAGCTTGGGTTGTTATTGCCTTGGTTCCCTTGGTTTTGGCCATTGCGTTGCATGCACTGGTAAGTTTGACCGTCGAAACAGATCTGTTCCCATGATCTTGGGCCTGTTGAAGGATCTTTTCCCAATCCCATCGAAAGAGGGCATCGCTATTCGCTCACATGACAGAACTGAACATGCCTTTTCGTACATTACATGATCTCCGAACCAAATTAAACAAAACAGAACTGAAACGTCCTACATAAATCAGGTGCTCCAACCCCAAACATAACTTAGCGCTCAAGTCTCCCTCGACCAGTTGTGAATTAATGATGACTAAAAGTTGGAACTGCTCTCGTCCTGTTCAGTCCTTATCTTGTCCTGCCTGTCTAAGAGTGCATCTGCTGTCTCCCAACAACTTCGCACTCTTTCCAGCCAAATTTGTCAAATCAAAAGCAGAGAATAGCTTGCCAATAAACGTAAGTTATTAAAAACATCAAAACCCCTCGTTTATTACTTGGAACAAAGACCCCACAAAGTCTGAAGCGTTCAATCAATCATCTGTCACTTACTGCTTCATTGCGAAGTAGAATCGTTAACCCGAGTTGAACTGACAACAACACTAGGCCTATCAAGTCACCCACCACCACAGACCCAGCCCAGCCAACCCATAATCAAAAGCGGAAAAAAGAGGGAATTTTAGCATGTGCCGCCAAGAAACAATAACAGAATCACAGGAAGAAAGAACGTGAAGCATGTTCGTTTGTTAGCTTCAAGAAGATTGTTTGTAGTATTCATTATTGGTTATGCATCCTATCTAATTTAGTTGTGGAAAATTGTTGAAACGATTAAATGACAAGAAAATATATCTACCTAACCGTAAATTTCCTCACAAAAACCACTCATTCATTCACGCCTTGGTGCCCTTTCCTTTTTCTTTTATTTTTTCAAAGTGCGATCGAATCAGTACTATAAGTGTAACGAGTGAGAGGACCTTAGCTGACAAGGTACTTCGAAACCAAGTTTGACCTTTTGTAACAAAGCGACTGCCACCCTTTACTTGATTCTTACATAATTAACCCACTATATATATACAGATGTGCTCGGCGCGATACTTCATCCACTGCCCACTTTGCAAAACTCTTATTTTGCCGCCTGCCAAGAGAAGGAAAAAAGGGTCGTTCCTCTTTCCGAACTTTCTCAGGTAGAAGAGCTAATGTCTCTGTTTTTTTTTTGTGCTTTTTAATGCTGCATCATGATGCTCTTTGTACATTGCAAGCTTTTCTGATTGCTGTTTCAATTGCGAAGTCTCAACCTTTTTAATCAATGGATGAAGAGAAGATGGACATTGCTGCTACTTCTGCTTCTGGTCTCCCGTTTGCTAGGAGGTTACTTCTCGCTTTCTTTCTGGTCTTCGATTTTCTTTTCTGTTATTTTTATTCATTGATGCTCCTTGTTTGTCTGAAGTTATCAACTTGAGGCACTGGAGATGGCATTGAAGCAGAATACAATTGTGTTCTTGGAGACTGGCTCCGGCAAGACTTTGATTGCCATAATGCTTTTGCGAAGTTATGCCTATCTCCTACGAAAGCCTTCTCCTTTCATTGCTGTCTTCTTGGTACCTAAAGTTGTTCTGATTAGCCAGGTGCGTCTCATTCCAATACTCTTCTTCTCTTCTTCTCTCTTTTCCCCCTTGCATTGCGCACATGTTATATGTAGTATCTTCTGTGTGATGTAACGAACACTGAAAGACGTTTGTGTTTTCCATGTGTGATTTACTTCTTGTTCTTCGTAATTTCTAGCAAGCTCAAGCTGTGGGAATGCACACTGACTTAAAAGTGGGTACGTACCATGGAGATATGGGAGTTGACTTCTGGGATGCTGCCACTTGGAAGAAAGAGATAGAGAGACATGAGGTATTTTTACCAACCTACTACTACTTGCATTTTCCTTCAATAATTGTTTAAGTCCATTCCATATGGCTCTTAAAAGCTTTCCGTTTCTTAGTCTGCAAAGGTTGGTTCTTAAAGTTCGGAAAGAGAACAAGCGAAATGCAACCAAACTAGTTCTGATGATGCTTTACTCTTGTAGTTACTTGTAATGACACCTCAGATTTTGCTGGATGGCTTACGGCATAGATTTTTCAAGCTAGACTTTATAAAGGTTTTGATATTTGATGAATGCCATCACGCCAGGGGTAAACATGCCTATGCTTGCATCATGTCTGTAAGTAATATCTCTCCATTGATTTCTTCAATTTTCTTTTCTATTGATTTAGACAAATATTTGTTTTCATTTGGGACGAATCTCTACTTTTCTTCTGAGAATAAAACAGCTATGTTAAGAACAAGTCTTTGTAAGTTCTTCTCCCTTGATCATTTGGTTGCTTACTCGTTGAATATGTATGCCGCACTTACAAATAGCTTAACATTGACACGGTGAGGAGACTCTTGACGATAGAAAATCTTGTTTGATATCTACTGTTTATGATTGCTCATAAGTTCATAGATTTCATACAAAATATAATCGTAGTAACCCTTCGTGGGAAAACCTGACGTTAAAGAAGTAAAGATCAAGCTTAAGTAGAATAGCCTGAATATGTTCGAACCAAAGTTGAGGTACAGCTTTTTAAAAACAATAGGTGCACTCTCTTGTTATTGCCAAGACATTTTCCTATCTACTTATAAAGCTTTTTTTTTTTGGCTATACTTCTGCATTTTCATAATGATCATTAGCTGTGTTGTAGTTGAGAATGTTGCATGAATTTTTTCTCCTGGTTTTGAAATTTGAAGTTTCATTTCAGGAGTTCTATCACCGCCAATTAAGCTTTGGCAATTCTGAACTTCCTAGGATATTTGGAATGACAGCTTCTCCGATAAAGGCCAAGGGTATGCCTTGGCAATAGACTCTTGGCACTCTATTAGCTTAGCTGTATTTAACATGATCTTCCACTGCATATTGGCCTCCATTTTCTTTGTCTTCTGAATACCATTTTACTTCATCACACAGGTGGGAACACATCATCCAGTTACTGGGAAAAAATTCATGAACTTGAGACTCTTATGAATTCAAAGGTTGCGACTTGTTACTTAAAATCTTTTTCGTGTCTCAGATATTCTAATCTGTGTCTATTTTTAGAACCGGAATAACAAGTTGGATTATGTTTTCTATGAGAAAAATGTTTAAGATGTAGGCGTGCATCTAATTGTCTTGTCCTTCATCAGATGCCCCAAAGATAGATATGATGCAACTAAATCCCAAACTTAAACTGTCGGGCTTGATTTAAAACTTGTGTCCAATGTGGCATTGTGTCTAAAGGCATTGAATTCCAAATTTTTGTTATTATTCTTCTGAAAACAATTTGATGCATTTAATATTTTTGGTTTCCATACTCGTTATAACATTTTTTTTCATGTTGAAGGTTTACACAACTGCTAGTGAAGCTGTGCTTGCTCATTTTATACCATATCCAGCAGCCAAATTCAAATTTTACAAGCATATTGATATCCCATACCTTATTTATGAGCCTGTTGAAGAAATTATCAGAACTTTAAAAGCACAGGTATAACAACCATTTAAAAGTTTGATGCAATTTAATCTCTTTTGACTTTCCATTTTTTGCTTATACAATTGTACTAATAATAGCTGAAATGTTTGTCAGCATGAAGGACAATTGAATCAGTTGGATCTCAATTATTTGACTGCAGAATCTGCAAGAAAGAAACTATCAAAGATCTATTTAAATATAATGTATTGTTTGAATGAACTTGGTGTTTGGTTGGCCTTTAAGGTATAATCTGCATCTTTTCTCTACTAGTAGTCAATTTAGCAACAGGTACAAGTATTACTGACTTCTAACACAAATTTTCATAAACAGGCGGCGCAGTTCATGTCGCTTGATGATACTGATTTTCTTTCAATGGGTAAATTTGGCAGCCTTAGTGAGAAAATTGTTAAAGATTTCAGTGCAAATGCATCTCTTGCATTTAAAAAACACATCAGTACTGGTACAAATATGTTTGACTCCATGATACTAGTAATTGATAATTTAGTCTTCAATAGCATTTTGCAATTGCTTTTCCTCCTTTCTCTAATTCTTCTTCCATTCATGGCCTAAAAATTTAGGTCCAAATTGGCATGATTTCGATGATTCTAGTGCTTATTTGGATGCGGGGCTTCTGACTACAAAAACTGTATGCCTCATTGAATCTCTCCTTGATTACAGGTTTGTTCATGACTAATGCAGTTTAATTTATTATTGTTGAAGATTAGTAATGGTAACCTTCTTGTGTCAGGCTTCTTCATGATGTGATGCTCGTTTTAATTTTTTGTTGTTGAACAAACATGTCGCTTAGCTTCTTTTGATCAATGCAAGTGGACAGTGGAAGAAGGCAGGAGTTTTATTTTTTCAAGCAATTGAAAAGAAGTCCTCATAATGCATATATGTCCTGCCTCTCCTATTTCTAAAATGAGTTGTTTCTGCCATAATGTTTTCTCTAATGCACTTTATGGAATCTGAATGTTACTTTTGAACATCATTATTACTCAGTGAACACATCATTACTCATAGATGAAGTTGTACAATGATGTTCAACGTTATCCATGAAGTCATGCTTTATTTCTTGGACACCTATCATCATGTTTGGTCTTCTGTCAACATCTAATATGTGATAGGTCACTAGGAATCTTCAAAAAGGTCGATTCCTAGTTCTTAACACATGATTTTCATGGGAGTTTTATTACATCTGTCAATTATATTCTGTTATTTTAACCATTTAATTATTGATGAAGTAATTTAATCTGAAGTTTGTGTTATTTTATTATGCAGTAGAATTGGGTTGTTTTCAATGATTGATCCATTTCAGAAGTTAACATTTTACAAATACAGGAACTTAAAGGACATAAGATGCATTGTGTTCGTAGAAAGAGTCATTACAGCAGTGGTTGTAGAATCATTACTCAGTGAATTGCTCCCAAAATATAGTAACTGGAAGACAAAGTACATTGCAGGAAATTCTTCAAGGCTTCAAAACCAAAGCCGCAAGGCACAAGATGAGATTGTGGATGAATTCAGAAATGGATTGGTAATTAAATTCCATTGATTCGTTTGCTGCATTCACTTCGTTGTAATGAAACAATAAACTTCTTACAGGTGAACATCATTGTTGCAACATCAATCCTTGAGGAAGGTTTGGATGTACAAAGCTGCAATTTAGTGATTAGATTTGATCCTTCCGACACCATTTGTAGTTTCATACAGTCTCGAGGTCGTGCTAGAATGCACAATTCTGAGTATGTGATTATGTTGAAGAGGTAGGCATTGTTCATAGCCATCTTAGATTTCAGCTCATGATATAGTACTGCTGCAAAAACCTTCAGATTCTTCATATTCATTTTGAGGACATACAGTCGATTTATTTTTAGGAGCAACTTTGTGATAAATATTTTAGTTCTTTTATCTTCAAAATTATACAGTGGGGACGTCTGTACCCGATCTCGAATGGAGAAGTATCTTGCAAGTGGTGATATAATGAGAAAGGAGTCTCTACGCCATGCTGCCCTTCCTTGTTCATCTTTTGATGGTGAATTCAATGATGATGATTTCTTTCAAGTTGAAAGCACTGGTGCAATTGTTACTCTTAGTTCTAGCATTAGTTTGATATATTTCTACTGCTCACGCCTTCCTTCTGATGGGTTAGTAATTCATGTTACTTATTCTGATTATTGCTTTCCTCTTTACTTTTAATATCTTCCCTAATCTTTCATTTGAGTTTTCTTTTATGGTACATGCTCTCCAGGTACTTCAAACCTGCTCCCAGGTGTGTTATGGAGAAGGAAAACAAGACTTGTACTCTTCATCTCCCCTCGAGCTGTCCTATACGGTCTATTTTGGTTGAAGGAAACATTAGAACTCTGAAGCAGAAGGCATGTCTTGAAGCATGTAAACAACTGCACGCTTTAGGTGCTTTAACGGATTATCTTGTTCCAGATACTTTTGTGGAAGAAGCTCATGTTAAAGAAGCTGGTGTGCCTTTTCATAGTTTCAAGTACTTTATTTCCCTTGCAATGATCTTCAACCTCTTTATGCAACACTAAAAACTGTTCATTGTACAGGGAGCATACCTTATAATGATGATCAACCTATTTATTTTCCAACTGATCTGGTCTATCACGGTCCACAAAGGTTAAGTCAGAAGTATCACTCTTACTTGATCAAATTAAATCAGAAGTTTGAGTGTGAAATTCCAGTTCATGATATTGTGCTCATGATCCCAAGTGAACTTGACTCCGATATCCTAAGTTTGAATTTTGAATTAGAAGTGAAGAGAGGTTCATCATTGATGGTGAACTTGATAGATGCTGGAGAGCTCACCTTTCCATTGGAAACGGTATGGCATCTAGTTCTACACTACTTAGTTGCAATGCTATTGTGCAATTGAGATGGAATTTTGTATTGTTTCTGCATTCTGAAGTTCTTTTCATTGTTAAACAGATCAATTTATGCAGGATGTTCAATATCGGTATTTTTGAGGCTCTTTTAGACCACAAGCTGACTAAGATATATAAGGGGTCAAGTATATTGCATGCAGAAAACGATCCTTTGGTAGATTATTTTCTACTTCCAGTGTTGTGCTATAAAACTTCCATTGATTGGGCAACTGTTACTTCTGTGCTGTTCAAATATGAAGATGCTTGGAAGAATCATTTGAACTGTCCTCTTAATGATAATTCTGGTGCTTTACAGACCAAAAGTGGTCTTGCATGCAAATGCATGCTTCAGAATTCTTTGGTTTGCACCCCACATAATGGAAAACTCTATTGTATCACTGGCTTTTTTGATGATTTAGATGGGAGATCACATTTGAGGCATCAGAATGAAGGTTTCATGACTTACAGTGAATACTATAAAAAAAAGTGCGTAACATTATTTTAAGAAATAATTTGCATTTGTGTTATCTCATATTCAAGCAAAATAGTAGGTGGCTTGAAGTAATGCCAAGCTTGAATTGAATTGCAGGTACAATATCACTTTGTGCTATGACCAACAGTTACTATTGAAAGCTCGCCATATTTTTACAGTGAAAAATTACATCTGTACAAGCAGACAGAAGAAGGATAAAGGTCATGATCTTTTTTTGTTGATATGGTAGTCATTGTTTATTTCTGTGGTCATCAAATTTTGAATATTCTATGCTTTGTTTTTGTAGAATCAAAAAAAGCATTTGTAGAGTTGCCCCCTGAACTTTGCAGTATCATCATGTGCCCTATATCAGTGACTACCTTCTATACTTTCACATTCGTCCCATCTATTATGTATCGACTGGAGTCCCTGCTCACTGCTAGCAACCTGAAGAAGTGTTGTCCAAAAGTCTCTACCATTCCAACCACGAAGGTATCCTGTAACAATTACAATCTGCAGTTTTATGTGCTATGTCCTTTTTTAAATAATATTCGATGACTTATGACATCATGTGTTGATAATATTCTACAGTTTTACAAGTATATCTAGGTTTATTTAATTTCCGTATTAACCATACATAAGCTCTGTATCTAGATTCATTGTAATTACTGAATCTGTGCTTGTTTGGCCTTGAGCTAACCTGTTGTGCATGGTAGGTTTTGGAAGCAATTACCACGAAGAAATGCCAGGAAAGATTTCATTTGGAATCATTAGAGACTCTAGGGGATTCTTTCCTTAAATATGCTGCAAGCCAGCAATTATTTAAAACCTTCCAAAATCTTCATGAGGGCCTTCTCAGTATTAAGAAGGACAAAATTATTTCTAATGCCTCACTTTGCAAGCTAGGATGTGACAGCAAACTGCCGGTAATTCTTATTAAATTATCTGTAGTAATGACATAGATGCTTTATCTCTTTCATTGTAGACATTCTTAACATTAATATATTTTTTCCATTCATATTATCTGCATTGCTTCTAACATCTGTTGTTTGAATGACAACAAGAATGCTAACTTCTTCAACTGCAGGGATTCATTCGTACCGAGTCTTTTGATCCAAGAAAGTGGATGATTCCTGGTGATAATCCTGAAACCTCTGCTTTGACAGAGGAGTTGCTTTCTGACACGAGAAAAATATATGTACAAGGAAGGAGGATGGTAAAGCGTAAGGGAGTTGCAGATGTAGTTGAGGCTCTGATTGGTGTTTACCTTAGTGCTGGTGGTGAAGTAGCAGCTTTGAAATTTATGAATTGGATCGGTATAGAAGTGGATTTCATTGATGTACCATATGAGAGGAGTTTCCATGTGCAGCCGGACAAGTTTGTTAATATTAATTATATGGAGTCTCTGTTGAACTACTCGTTTAGGGACCCTTCTCTACTATTGGAAGCATTGACTCATGGCTCTTATATGTTTCCTGATATACCTAGATGCTATCAGGTATTGATTTCTTGCATTGATGATAATCACATCTCATTCTATTTTTTCATGAAGAATTAATGTCTCTTTGAGGGGATGGTTCAGTTTCATATACAATTTATTTATGGTTCATTCGTTAGTGTCGATTCCAATATTCTACTTTTTATGCAGCGGCTGGAATTTCTTGGAGATTCTGTGTTGGATTATCTTATGACGGTTTATTTATACAATAAATATCCTGACATGTCACCTGGAATGTTAACTGACATGAGGTCAGCCTCCGTGAACAATGAATGTTTTGCACAATCTGCTCTTAAAGCAGAATTGCATAAACATATTCTTCATGCATCACAAGATCTTCATAGGGATATAGCCAACGCTGTTAAACATGTTAAGAAACATTCTTCTTTCGGATGGGAATCTGAGACATCATTGGCAAAGGTTCGATAACCATTTCACCGACTATCAGAGTTTGATAATGACATTCCTTCCAAACATTTTCTATGTTTCTTCTTTTGTTTGAGATATTGATTAGGCTCTTCCCTACTTCCCTAACAGGTTCTTGGAGATGTTATAGAATCATTGGCAGGGGCTATCCTTGTAGATTCAGGATACAACAAGGAGATAGTCTTCAAAAGTATAAGGCCATTATTGGAACCTTTGATTACTCCAGAGACAATGAAACTCAATCCAGTTAGGGAACTTCATGAGTTGTGCCAAAAACAGCATTTCAACCTGAGTAAACCAATTATTGCTCCAGAAAATGGCATGATTTCAGTTACTATAGAGGTTGAAGCAAACGGCAAGATATTCAGACATACATCCACGGCAGCAAAGAAGGATATGGCCAAAAAACTAGCTTATCAAGAGATATTGAAGTCACTGAAGGAAAACATTCATACCTATGCAGCTACAGATGCAATGTCCGGCGAGTAGTTGAAACGTACAAGAAGGTATTCCGTTGCTTTTCCACTAAAGTCACCTCAGTTTCTTCTCCAAGCTCCAGTTCTTCCTTCTGTTATGTAGTGAACTCATTGTCTTTCTCGCTTTTTTTATGTTACGTGAGAATTTTAATGGCTTTCCATGAAAAAATTAAACTTTCCTGACAAAGCTGCCATCTCTCCTTCTCCACTTAAGCTTTGTATCATGTTCAGTAATACTTTAATGCTTCCGTTGTTTCATGTTCAGTAAGATTGATTCGGTTAAAATTTATAAATATCAATTAAATCGAAGATTTTTATCTGTTACGGATTGAGTTGGACCCTGGGATTGGGTTGGACCTGTCATTCCTAAAAATACATAGGCATAGGTAAGAAGTATAGGGCTTTCGTCGTACGACGTCGGTATAGTTGTTTCTCGCGCGTCAAGAAGTTTCGTTTGTATAGGAAGAAACTAAAAACTCATAAACAACAACCGAAACAGAGAAAGCGGAGAGAGGCTCGGTGCTAGTAGTAGAGGTAGATGGCGGCCAAGGCAGCTTTGCTAAAGTACCTAAGAGTCAAGGTATGTTCTACTTTTCATCAAAACCCTAATCCTTCCAACAACACTATCTTCTACGCCTTTCTCCGCCGTTTCTCCGACGAGGTCAGAGGCTCCTTCCTGGACAAATCAGAGGTCACTGATCGTGTCATCTCCGTTGTCAAAAACTTCCAAAAGGTTGATCCTTCCAAGGTATTTTCTTTTTCTTTTTCTTTTAACTTTCTGCGCAGTTGCGTTGGGTAATAACTACTAACTAATAATGTCAATACCAACATTCAAGAACAAATAAGAAGGTGGAATTGAAAGCCGCGTGTCCATCTCCTTACCTCTTCGTTCCAACCATTTCTGATTGGGTTATTGGGTATTATTGAATGCAACGAATTGCCTCTTGCTAACTTCTTGCTTCTTCAAATTGACGCATGCTCAAGACTCGTAATTTGTTGTAAAGTGATAGGCTTTTTCAGTTTTCTCGCTAGCCCATTTTCTCTTCATTCCCAAACCTTGATCTTTAGAAGGTGTACTGGTTTATGTAAGCCCGTCATGCTCTGTTCGTAAGGTGTTTGAAGTGAGTTCTGATTACATATTCTGAAGCACGAGAGGTTGTAAATGAGCTAGCCTTGGTCTTTAGAAGGTCTACTGGTTTATTGAACTGTGAAATGCAATTCCGTTCTTTTGGCTGTTTAAGCTATAAGGAACTGTATTTAGGTTTGATTCACATAGGTTCCCTGAACACGTTTATAATTTGTTTGAGAGCTACCATTTATGATGTCCCAGTTTGAATGCTACCAACTCAGATTTGTTGATTCATTTTAGATGGAGTAGTTCTGCTCTTCTTTCACTCACTCCAAGTCCATTTGCTTTTGTTGTTTGTATTTCTGGCCCTTGCTGCTGGCATTCTCTAACAATGCCGAAGTTCTTAAGTTGTTAGAAATATTTGGGCGTGAACAGAACCAAAGTTCATTAGACCATGAAGTTATGGAACATGTAAATGTAACATCGTCATGCCTTTAACTAGTGAAACGATCTCACGTAATAATCTCACTTTTTCTTCCTTTTACTGTGAGTTGTAAATACCACCAGATTGATATAAAATTTCTTCGTAGTTATTTGAATACCACACCAATTAATTGAGTGTTAAGATCTTTGCATCATTCTGATTTCTTGCATAATATGTGAAGATAAGATTAGTGTTGTACTCGATCAACTTATGACATTTACCTTTCTGGTTAAGTTCTTCATGGTTTAATGTTGCCATACTTGAATTTTAGATGTATGCCTTATTCTGTGTGTCTGTTCTCTTTTCAATTATCATTTTCCTTTGTAGGTTACACCGAATGCCCATTTCCAAAATGATCTTGGATTGGATAGTCTAGATGCTGTGGAGATTGTTATGGCCCTTGAAGAAGAGTTTGGGTTTGAGATCCCAGATAATGAAGCGGACAAGATTTACTCTGTCAATATGGCTGTTGACTTCATATCTTCACATCCTCAGGCCAAATAGGGAAAGAAAGATAATGCAACTTTGTTTTATATTAGTACCAAACTCCAATTGGAAACATGTTTGAGATTTTCTTTGGTTTTCATCTATCCTGAACTCTAATTCAAGAGGATTTTTGTGTTAGAAGACTCTTATGCTTTTCTTCTTGTTGGTAATTGTATTGATGGGCCAGCATTTCCTTCAATAAAGAACCCTTTGAGGCCTCATTCCCCCTTGTATTTGTTGGGAGAATATTTCAGTTTTATTACTTTATTTGTTTCCTTATTGCTGGATAGTTTGTTTGCTAAGATATCATTTTATCTTTTTCCGTTTCTGGTCCCTATTTTTGTGGGATCTTATTTACTTCTTTATTTTCCAGCTATAATCAAGGGATTGAATAGCAAACCTGTTGCTTATCTCCCTTATATGTATTTTGATCATTCATGAGAAATAATATACAGAAATTATCCTCCAATTCGTTCATGGTATTAGCAATTTGAACGCAAGAGGAGGATGGTTTCATTCAGGACGATAGGAGGATTGCTGTTGAGTAAGGGGAAAATTTTGCCACTAGCTCGTCAGGCGTGACTCCACTAAGATCGATCCTAGAAACGTCGAACACTATTATCAGCATAGGAAACTCATCCTCTTCCCAGAACATCATTGACATATAGCTGTAGATGGTAACCAACCATCGATTGAATGAGAACAACCATTATGTTCGGACGAGGGAAAGGGAAGGAGTAATACCTCACAATTAGGCCACCAGTTGCATCTGACTCAAAATATGACGCGTGGATGACCGAAAACAACTAGGTGATGAGTTGGATAACTCCATGGCTCTCGAAGTGGGTGAGCGGTTGGTCCATTCAACCCTGCAAAAGAGATATGAGAGAATGCCAAAATGACATATGCCACTATAGAAACTACCGTTGCTTTATTTCAGATCAAAGGAATTATGAGGGAAACGAAGCAAGGTGAGAAACCAATCACTGGTTATTAAACTACGTTGGTAAAATTGTGGCAATAGAGGGACCTCTATGACCCACACCAATGGGCTTACAGTGAAGATATGACCTGCTACAAGAAAACTGGGGAAAGAAAACGGGTGTATGAATTTCTTATGGGACTATACTCTATTTATGAGGAGGTTTGTGGAAGAATCATTGCAACCCGACCACTACCAACTATTATGGAGGCAGTCAATTTGGTGAAATGTGAAGAGAGTAGAAAGTTGATGAAGCAAGGCACTCCAAGCAATCAAAATCCCTCTTAATCTTCAATCATGGCTGTCAAAGGAACAAATGGGGCAGAATCTAAGAGAGAACAAGGTGAGCCTTGGTGTGACCATTGTCAAAAAGGTGGCCATACCAAGGACACATGCTATAAGATTTATGGGAAACCTCCAAATAAAAAAAACAGATCAAAGTCTGAGAATAAAAGTTACATAACTACTGGTGGTGAGAAGACCGAGAGAGATAACATACCAACGAGCAAAGAAGAAGTTGAATTGCTAAGAAGAAGAAGACCGAGGGAGATTAACATACTAGCGAGCAAAGAAGAAGTTGAATTGCTAAGAAGAAGAAGACCGAGGGAGATTAACATACCAGTGAGCAAAGAAGAAGTTGAATTGCTAAGAAGAAGAAGACCGAGGGAGATTAACATACCAGCGAGCAAAGAAGAAGTTGAATTGCTAAGAAGAAGAAAACCAAGGGAGATAACATAACTATCTGCTAAGAAGTTGAATTTCTTAGCAAGTATGATTTGAAGGCTATAAAGGATTTATCCACCATTAACATGGTTTTAAATAGGTAATAATTGTATTGTTTTAGGGGTTCAAACCTCAAATTGTGGTCTTTGGATTGTTGATTCAGGGGCTAATGATCATATGACTTATGATAAGTCATTGCTTGTTGATGTACAACCTTGTGTTGTTTATAGGACTATCAAGGTAGCTAATGGACAAGTTTTAAAAGTTTAGGGGATGGCGATTGTTATAATTGCTAATAAACTGATCTCAAGTGGTGCTCTTTATGTGCTTTTCTTGGATTGTAATCAGTTATATGTGAAAAGGATTACTAATGAACATATTTAGACACCTAATTTTGGTGATGATGATTGTGTTTTCCAGGATTTGGAGTCAGGGAAGATGATTGGCAGCGCTAGGAAATTTGATGGATTATATTACATTTGCAACTCAAGAAGGAATAAAGCTCATGCTATTTTATCTTCTAATGAAGAAATTGCACTTTGGCACTATAGGTTAGGCCACCATAGTTTATCTTACATGAAGCATTTATATCCTACTTTTTTCAATAAAAAGGAAAATTCTTTTCATTGTGAATTCTGTCAACTCTCTAAACACACCAGAATTCTTATACACTTCGAGCGTATAAACCCACTAAGCCTTTTTTCCATCATTCATAGTGATGTCTGGGGGCCATAAGGGGTCAAAACCAAAAATAATGTTAAATGGTTTGTAACCTTTATTGATGATTATACAAGATTGACTTGGGTATATCTTTTGAAAGAAAAAGCAGAAGTTTTTCAGGTATTTAAGGAATTTTATTCCTTTATACTAAACCAATTTCACACAAAAATCCAAATTTGACAGTGATAATGGTAAAGAATATCAAGTCAATCCTTTGGTTAATTTTTAATCAGCAATGGTATTATTATACATCAAACCTCATGCACTAATACACCACAACAGAATGGTGTTTTAGAATGACATTTGCTTGAGGTTGCTAGATCTATTATTTTCACAACAAATGTTCCAAATCATTTTTGGGGGGATGCTATTCTCACTTATGTTTATTTAATAAATAGAATGCCATCAAAAGTTTTGGGGTTTCATACACCTTTACAAAAATTGCTTGAGATTTATCCCGTGGTTCCCTTTGTTAATACTCTACCTCAAAAGATTTTTGGTTGTGTTGCCTTGTGCATAATTACCATTCTGAGAAACTTGAACCTAGGATCGATAAGTGTATTTTCTTGGGTTATTCTTCTACTCAAAAAGGTTACAAGTTTTTCTCTCCTACTCTAAAGTGTTATTTTGTTACTTTGGATGTGACCTTTGAAACGCAAGCCTATTATCCAAAAATACCCATTTAGGGGGAGAGAAGTGAGAGTGAATGGTTCTTTTTGGGAAGTGATGGCTCACTGGACACGCTACACCAAGAAATTTTGCCTTCTGCACCTAGCCATGACTCACTAGACCAATAAAGGACTTTGATTCTCCTAAAAACACCTCTGTTTTGCCTAGTCCTAATCAAACCAGACCTGATTCTTATGAAACCATCTCTGAAACACAATTTTGATAACATCAGACCCGAGATACCAAAGCTTGACACCACCATTCCCGTTGAAGCTACTAATATAGCCAGTTCTAGTTACAAATCTTACCAAAATTTGACACAGCGGAAGTAATTAGGTAGAGATTTTAGGTTAATCTCAGAACCAAATCTAAGCATACAACTTAGGATTTAATAAACAAGAGAAGACACTCTCTCTCTCAGGAAAACTTCCTTCAGAAACTTTATTAAAATAATATTCTTTGGCTGCCTAAAACATATGTTAACCCTCCCTTTTATATAGTATATAAGAGTCCTAATTCTAGTAGGAAAGGATTGATTGAAATCCTTTTCTAAAGCTAACTTATTTCTTTTCTTGCTGGACAAGAAAACTGTCCTAACTAGGAAACTTAAAATAAAATAAAACAGAAACAAATCCTAATCGATATAAGAATCACAACAAATCCTTATCCTAATAGATATATGACAACATAACATATCCTTATGGATTCAATCCTTTATTAAAATTGCACAAAAAACAATGAATGTGATAAAGGGAAGGATACTGAAATTAGGGTGGACAGATAGGAAGAGAAAAATCCTAAGGTGCAACCACAATTTTACTTAAGGAGGAAAGGCAAACAGCAGGCATGATGTGAAGCAAAACCAGAAAAATCCATCACATTTCCCAAGCAAGGCCATGAATCAGACCCTACTACAAATTCTGAGGAGTTTGGTTGGCCAATAGCTCTAAAGGAGGGAGTAAGATCTTGTACAAAGCACCCAATCAACAATTTTGTTTCTTATAACAGGTTATCACCACATTTTAAGGCGTTTGTGACTCATTTATCTACTAAAAAATTACCTGAAAATTTCCAGGAATTAGTAAAGGATCCTAAGTGGAGAGAAGCTATAGATGATGAGCTTTTAAGAACAACCAGACCTAGGTAGTAACAGATTTACCATAGGGAAAAACAGTGGTTGGCTGTAAATGGATGTTCACCATCAAATATAATCCTAATGGAAGTATTAACTGGTACAAAGCAAGACTTGTAGCTAAAGGTTTCACACAGACGCATGGGATTGACTATCAAGAGACTTTTGCACCTGTAGTGAAACTCATTACTGTTAAGATTCTATTGTCACTAGCTGCAAATCTTAATTGGCCATTATATCAATTAGATGCAAAAAAATGCCTTCCTCAATAGTGATCTTGAAGAAGAGGTATACATGAAAATACCTTCGGTACTAGAAGAAGCTACACATCCTTAGTGGGTATGCAAGCTCAGAAAATCACTCTATGGCCTGAAACAATCACCCCGGGCCTAGTTTGATAGATTTACAAAGGCAATGAAGAAACTTGGCTACTACCAATGTCAAACTGATCACACCTTGTTTGTTCAACGGCTGATTAGTCGTAAAATGACTATTCTTATAGTTTACGTTGATGATATTGTTATTACAGGTAATGATTGGGAAGGCACGAAGGAGCTAAAGGGTGCTTTGGCTCGAGAATTCGAAGTTAAAGATATGGGCTATTTGAGATATTTTTTGGGGATGGAGGTGGCCAGATCTAGTAAGGCCATTTAAGTGTCCCAAAGGAAGTATTCACTTTACCTTTTATAGAAAATTGGGATGATGGGGTCAAAGCCTGTTGAGACACCCATGGAATCAACTTATAAATTGAGTCTTAAAGAAGAAGGCACACCAGTGGACACAGACAAATATCAAAGATTAGTTAAAAAACTGATCTATTTGTCTCACATTCGACCAGACATTAGTTTTCCTGTGAGTGTGGTTAGTCAGTTTATGAGCAAACCTCAACAGGAACGTATGGATGCAGTACTTAGAATCTTGAAGTATTTGAAAATGACTCTTGGAAAAGGTTTATTCTTTAAGAAAAGCAAGACAAGGAGTATTGAAGTATTCACAAATGCTGATTGGGCTGGATCAGTGACTGATAAGAGGTCTACAGTAGGTTATTTTACCTTTGTGTGGGGTAACTTGGTAACTTGTAGAAGTAAAAAACAACCAGTGGTTGCTAGAAGCAGTGCAGAGGTTGAGTATAGAGCACTAGCATTGGGAATTTGTGAAGAAATATGGATTAAAAGACTCTTGGTGGAACTTCAAATCAAAGTAGAGCCTCAGATGAGGGTGTGGTGTGACAACCTAGCAACTATTGGGATTGCAAAGAATCCTATCTATCATGATAGAACTAAACATGTGGAGATAGATCTTCACTTCATAAAGGAGAAAGTAGATTCTAGTTTGATTGATCTAGCTCACATTCCTACTAGCAAACAAGTTGTAGATGTTTTCACAAAAGCACTTACTAGAGTCAGATTTGAAGAGTTAAGCAGCAAGCTGGGAATGATCAACATCTATTCACTAGCTTGAGGGGGAGTGTTGGAAGACTATTTTCAGTTTTATTACTTTATTTGTTTCCTTATTTGCTCAATAGTTTATTTCCTAAAATATTGTTTTATCTTTTCCATTTTTGGTCCCTATTTTCATGGGATCTTATTTACTTCTTTCTAGACAATAATCATGGGATTGAATAGCAGAACAATTGCTTATCTTCCCTATTTATATTTTTGTCATTTATGAGAGATAGTACATAGAAATTATCCTCAAATTTGTTCAGAAACTATTGAGTGCTTGTTGAGTGGGCTAATGATGTTGTTTGCTTGATACATTAATTTATGTTACCAAAAATTTTCAACTTTGCTGAATGTTTATCCTTATTTTTATGCTTAGCATGGAGGTCGCACGAATGCTTTTACTGCTTCTGTGAACACAAACTTTTATTTTGATGTAAATGTTGATTGTTTCGAAGAGGCTTTGGACAGGTATGCATTGCTTACCCTTTATTGCTAGCTTGTTATTTTCTTAAATCTTCTTAATCTTTATAAATTTGGTTGCTTGTTTGTGGATTTCTGTTTAGGTTTGCTCAATTTTTTATAAAACCATTGATGTCAGCTGATGCTACCACAAGGGAAATCAAAGCTGTTGACTCTGGTTGTTTGTTGCTTACGATCTCTCTTCTTCCCCTTCCCCCCCTTTTTCTTTGTTTTCCTTTTTAGTGTTTATTTTTTATTAATTTCTTAGTTGTTTTCATCAAGTAAATGTGTCGGCTTGTGCAATTAGTTGTGATTGCTCATTTCTTCATCTTGCCCTTATTTGTAGAGAACCAAAAGAATTTGTTGTCTGATTCTTGGAGAATGAATCAGGTACTACAAATTGTTCCTTGACTTCGGACAATTGATCCTTGAGGGATAGATTGTGTGTATCTTACAAGTGAACTTACTTGAATATGGACAAGTTTATAGACAGGTTTAGTGTAAAATTATTGATGAATGTCATGGACATAACATAATATACTAAAAAGAGAAAGGGAAAGAAAGGAAGTAAATGTTATGTTTCGTGGAAGTAGTTTCATATATTTCTAGATTAGGATATGCAATTTGTGTATATGGGTATTTGTGTTGCTCATAAAAAATGATCAATGTTAATTTTGACATTGAAAATTTTAAATATGATTATTCGTGTGAATTTGTTGCTGAATGCAGGTTCAGAAACATATCAGTGATGAAGGCCACCCATATCATAAATTCAGTACAGGTTAGTTAGTTGCACTTAGATACCTCTCTCTCTTTACATATGTATTGCTTATTCCTTATGTTGTTAGTAACTAATGGACAACATTGATCGTAAGTGATTTGCATGCAAAGGAGTAGCTATGTGTGAATATGTTATGCACTTGTTATACAATGATATGAATAAAATGTAGCCAACTTTTGTTGCATATATCAACAATTTTGTAACTTTTTTCAGATATATCCACAATGTTATGCACTTATTATACAATAAATGCACCCAGGAAATTGTTGTCTAGATATGTCTCTATAGTGCCAAATGATTTGATCCATAGGACTTAAGTGGTTGTTTCCATTTATTTCAAGGTGCAATGATATCAAGCCTTTATATAAAAGACTAAGGTTATGTTCGGTTAAACGTTAAGTTTTTAATAGCATGGAATGGAATAGAATGGAATGAAACGTAAATGGATGTAATATTAGAAAATTGTTGTTTGGGAGGGATAGAATGGTTCATAGTGTAATGTAATGAAATGTTGTTTGGATGAAGGGCTTATAATGTAATATAGTGTAATGTAATCGGAGGTTTTTCATTTTTATTGTTTAGGATGAATTGTGATGTAATATGAAACTCTCATTTTCTATCCCATTCCATTAGAAAACCTCCTCCCAAAGGATAGAATAATATTACATTTCATTTAGTTCCATTATAAAACCCCCAACCAAACATAGCCTAAGCTTCACTACCAGTTTTTTGACACTTACATTTGGGTCAAAGTAATAGTTTTGATTGTTTATCAGAAGACTAGCGGAAAATACTATATGACTTTGTCATTAAAACTAATATCAAGCTCAATATATTTATTGATATTTGTTGCATATGTCCACAATTTATGATTTTTTTGTGTGTTTTAAATGCATAGGTAATTGGGATACTTTGGAAGTCAGACCAAAAGAAAGAGGACTAGATATCAGAAATGAGCTTATGAAGTTCTATGAAGAAAATTATTCAGCCAATCTAATGCATCTAGTGATTTATGCAAAAGGTTTAAATCCTTTCTGTTTTGTTGCTTCGCTATTTGGTAGTTTTTATCAAAAACAATTATTTTGATTTCAATTTGAATATTACAGAATGCCTTGACAAAATTCAATACCTTGTTGAGTGCAAATTCCAAGAAATTCCAAACAAAAATATAAGTTGTTTCTCATTTCCTGGTCAACCTTGCACGTCAGAACACTTACAGGTATGCATCAATGATTTTAATTTTTAAAATTTTTGATGTTATGGTAATAGAAAACTTTTAGGCGCAAAGATATGTGTATGATGCATACATATAAATCTTTAGGTTTCTCATTATAGGGCTATGCGTGTAAAGGCTTTGTAGTCTTATGAGAACATCATCTTTTCCTTTTTATTCTTTATTTTGTTTGCTGCAGATACTTGTTAGAGTTGTCCCAATAAAACAAGGTCATACGTTGAGAATTATGTGGCCTATAACTCCAAGCATTCTGCACTATAAGGAAGGACCATGCAGATATCTTAGTCATCTTATTGGCCATGAAGGAGAAGGATCTTTGTTCTTTGTCTTGAAGACCTTAGGTATGTTTGGACACCCTTGATGTGCGTGAGGGAACACTTATTGAAAAATATGATTGATGTAGAACAAGTCCTACAAATTTAAGGGGACAAGAGAATTGAGAGAAACCCACAAATGAAAGAGGGAAACAAGAGAATAGAGAAATAGAGAAGAAAACAGTAGATTAGAAACAAATCGAAGAAGTTTAAAAGAGAATAGAAGGAAAGAGACTAGAGTATATGTTGATAGTTGAAATTAATAATCGACAAGCAACTAACACTAAAGCTAAGCATTTTACTCATAATGATTTTTGACTAATTCGAAACTAATTTAGAATGTAAATAGGTATATAGTGCACCTCATAATCTAAATTAAATTTTGATATGACTTTACACCCTTAGAAAATAATTGAAATTGAAAAATAATTATAACAAATATTTGATAGATCCACTTGTTGAATGGCTAGACATTAATCATCTTTATTGATCAAATGAGTTTTGGAATTTTTTTTGTTTAATGTGATTTGCTTTAGGTACATGGTATTTTGCTTACAATTAATCACCCTGAGTCTAGCGGGATTTATACTGGATGTTGTTATTTGTTTGCTTAGCATAAAAATTGTCATTTGATATTAGTTGAGGAGTGGACCATGTAGAGATTCATTAGTTCCAAAATCTTGTACGGCCTCCTCTTTATTTTCCTTTTGAACCAAGCATCTTGAAAACTACATTACCACATCTATCTACCTTTAAATGGATGCTTGTGTAGGGACATATGATTTTGTGCATGGCATTTTTTATTTTGGGTTAATTTCATCGGACTTTCTGTGGTTTTGACTTCTTTCACTTCATTCGATAATTTTATAATATGCCCCCTAAGGTCTAGTTTTTGGTTTACTCGTACCCCTTGACATCATTATTCGTTATGTTCTAGTGGAAAATGGGCAAACAATATGTTGTGATTTAATTAAGTATTATATGGTACAACACTTGTCATGCTTGTGCCACATAACACATATTGTCTTGTGGTTTGGGAGATGTAACAACCAAATGAGTTTGCCCACATATAGACAATGTCGTGACTTTGGGAGATAACAACCAAGGTTGTTTTATATGGCATAACTATGATGGGTGTTGCATGATGTAACACCTTATTAAGCCATGCGATGTTGTTTGTCCATTCGTTGTTAAATTTTCTAATAAAAAATAACTTCAAGAGGTACAAGTGAAATAAAAACCAAAACTTAGATGGTTTATGATAATTTTTTAAAAAGGTGCAAATCATAGGAGGGTCTAATGTGCTTAACCCTGTTATTTTTACGTATTAATTGTTTCATTCTTTTGAGGTTGCTAGAGAGATTTATGGTCCAACAAATATGCTAAGAAAGACTAAGTTTTGTCTCAATTTTGTGATTTGTATTATTGATTTGAGAGGCATAAAAAAGCTCAAGATCTTAAGCTGATTATGATGGAGTTCTATTCAATTGATAATGACATTTGCATAACAAATGGTGAATACAATTCTATTTTTTTTGGCACCTTTTTTCCTAGTAGCATCTTTGTGGTTCTTGGTTATATTCCAAGAGTCCATCATTTGCAATTCCCATCATGAAACAAAGATGAGTAAACTGAACTTAGGGCAAGTTTAAGATATCTAAGTGGTTGTCTTCAATGTTAAAAGGGTTAATGATATTCTGGAAGGGTATTTCATAACAAAATTTTGTAGATGATAAAGTAGAAATGCAGTGATCAAGACTACTAGAGCATAGCTCTTTGGTCTTAGTTAACAATTGAAGGGAATATAGAAATATGTTCATATGATGCATTATAGGACTTTTCTCTAAAGATGTTCAGTTGCCTAACTAATTTGTGCATGTGTACATGCCCTAGTGCAAAATTTCTTTACTAAGGTTAAAGTTACATATAACATTGATGATTCTCTTGTCGACTTTCATATTTTTATATTTGATTCTATTTGTTATTAGAAGTTGTGTAATATGGTTTCCTTGATCAAATTGTAGGATGGGCTACTGGTTTGTCTGCAGGAGAAGCGAATGGAACAATGGACTTCTCTTTCTTTAATGTAACGATTGATCTTACAGATGCTGGTCATGGTTAGTTATTTAGTCATTTTCCCCTTCACTTGACTTCTTTATAATCCTTTATTTTCATATTTGCCTTCTTTATAAGTTGGTTGCATAGAAAGTAATTATCTATTTACTTGGACGTAGCAACATTCTTGTGAGACTGATACTATCTTTTCAATATTCAACTTTAGAGCACATGCAAGGCATCATAGGGTTACTATTCAAATACATTTATCTCTTGCAACAATCTGGGATTTGCAAATGGATTTTTGATGAGGTATGAAAATGCTTTACCTTGTATGTTTGGTTACTTTGACGTCAACAATTGACCTACTTGCTTGTGCTACTCAAGGTAACAATGTTAGTGATTGGAGTTTTTATTAGCTGTTATTGACCCTAAGGTTATGAAATCAAATCACTAACCTAAAGTCAAGGATGATATGATTCCTTAATAAATAGGATATATGACCATATTACTTACCATTAAATATAACTCTTACATGTATATACCCATCGCTGCCTACAATATAAGTAGAACTATCATATGTATATATAATTAGTGTAGACATTGTTAGTAAGTGTAACAAATTACTTTTCATTCTGTGTGTACTTGCAACATGGCATTAGAGCCAAAATAGCTGGTGTGGTTCTTTGACGTCAACAATTGACTTGCTTGCTTGTGCAACTCAAGGTAACAATGTTAGTGTTTGGAGTTTGTATTAGCTGTTTTGACCCTAAGGTTATGAAATCAAATCACTAACCTAAAATCAAGGCTGATATGATTCCTTAATAAATAGGATATATGACCATATTACTTACCATATAAATATAACTCTTACATGTATATATCCATTGCTACTTACCATATAAGTTGAACTATCATATGTATGTATAATTAGTGTAGACATTGTTAGGAACTGTAACAAATTGCTTTTCATTCTATGTATACTTGCAACATGGCATTAGAGACAAAATAGGTGGTGTGGTTCTTTGATCCTCCTCAATGATGTTTGTTTCTACCAGTAGGTGATTACACCACTAGCAAAGTCCTCATGGTAGACAATAGTCTAGTTTGACTACCCACTTTTCTATATATGTGAACTCTAACCCATTGTTTGCCCTGTAGATTTTTAGACTTATTCATCATTTTTTTTGTGATTGCTGCTTTGGAGTTATTCTTTTTATAGTCAATGTCCTTGTGTGTCTAAGACCTCTCAAATCTTGTTTGAGAATCTTAGTGTCTAGTTTATATCCAAAGTTGTCAGTACATACAATTGCATGCATTAGGTTAGAGTTTGACCTGTTTACTTCATTGATCTCTAGTTTTTCATGCAAACATCAACTCTTCTCCATTCACCAATCCCTCTACCCACGCTTATTTTCTTGGATCAATTGTCTTAGATATTAACAATACTAGGTTTTGCCTTGCTGAATTATCATTATCATTTTTTTTCAATTTGCTATTGCTTGATCTACCTAATTCAGTTTCTCGATGTATGGTATTGTGGCTTATTTTGAATACCATTGTTGACTAATGGTTGAGAATTTCGAGATTTAGTGGTGTTTTTAGATTTAATTGCTATGACTTCTAAGATTATCACAAGTTAAGTGGAAGAAACTATTTTGGATTGGAGTAAAGTTGTTCAGAGTTTAATTTTGAACCATTTATATAGACAACCACCTCACTAATGACCCGATGAATGATGATAGAAACAAGAAAATTGGTTGTGTGATGATCCAAAAAAAAATTCATGCAAATTCTTAATTCTGTTGAACTAAGTTAATTGATTTGATCAGTCATCATAAGTTTGTTAGAGAGCTTATGGATTATTTGGATATTTGGGGTCCAAGTTCTATTGCCTCTAAATCTGGTTTTTGATATTTGGTCACTTTTGTGGATGATTATTCCCATACTACATGGCTATACCTAATGATAATTTATCATACATGTTTCCTATATGCTATTCTTTTTATGCTGAAATACAAACACCATTCAAAATGTGGATGCAAATTTTATAAAGTACCAATGTTACACTACCTCAGAATGGTGTTGTAGAATGTAGGAATAGGCATCTATTTGAGGTTGTTTGAACTCTTCTCTTTCACCATAGAGTTCCTAGACAACTGTGGTTGATGATTTTTCTAATTTGTATTTTCTAATCAATTGTATGCCATTTTGTGTACTTAAGTGTAGCATTTCTTATGATACTATGTCCTTGTCCCAATCACTTCTTCTTGGAAAACAATGCATTTTTGGTTGTGTGTTTTGTTTGGGGTGTTTGTCCATAGGTTTCTATCTTAGATCCAAAGTCTTTAAAATGTGTTGTCTACGGAAATTTTGGTCTTTAGAAAGGTTATTGGTGTTATTCCCCTTCTTTGAATCACTATTTGGTCTCTCTTGATGTTACTTTCTTTGAACACATCCCATTCTATTTAGAGTCTTCCATTTATTCTAGTGAGGGGGAGGGAGACGATCTTTTGGCATATCAACTGACTACTCAACTTTTCATTAATGAAATCATTAAACTTCGCATTAGTAAGTGTAATCTTGTTAGTCTTTGCCAAATGACTCATCTCCTTAACCTACTTCACAGTCTTAAGCTTCTAGTCTTAACCTTCCTATTGTTTGAAAAGGTAAACGATTATGTTCTCATCCATAGTAGTTAATAGCGGATAGCGGCGCGGAGCGGCCGACCCCGAAAACGCTATAGCGGA
>JANZLX010000007.1:27314801-27345224 GCA_025531955.1 Erythroxylum orinocense | reverse complement strand
TAAACGATTATGTTCTCATCCCATTTCATCATTTGTCTTATAACCATTTATCCTATTCTTTACTCTATATTGGTTGGTGAGCTGCTATGCAAGATGAAATGAAGGTTTGGATGAGAATGGTAATTGGGAATTAGTAAACCTTCTAGCAAGTAAACGGGCTATTACTTGTAAGTGGGTCTGTGCAGTCAAGGTTAATCTTGGTGGTTCAATAGCGTGGCTTAAGGCTTGCTTGGTTGCCATAGGCTATGCTTATTTTTATGGAGTTGGTTATTCAGAAACTTTCTTTCTAGTTGCCAAACTCGCATCTTTTCGTCTATTTATTTCTTTTGTTGCCACTAATAATTGACCTTTACATTAATTGGATATCAAGAATGTTTATCTCCATGGTGACCTTTAAGAAGTTCATATGGGGCAACTAATAGGATTTGTTGTTCAAGGTAGTTCGGAGAGGTTTGTAGAATTCAAAAAACATCATATGAATTAAAACAACGTGGCCATGCATGGTATGGGAGAATGTTGTATCCTTATTTTGCTTTCTATCACCTTTCTTTTTCTTTCTTAAGAATGCTTTATCTTTATTCAGTTTTTTATGATCGCACATTGAGATCATTGCTACTTCTATTTTATCTTCTGTTAAATTTTGTAACTCAGAAGCAAGATGTTTGACTTTGAGGGGAAGTGCATGGGCTATAACATGGAGGATTAATTACCAAAATGTTGTAGCCGGAAGCAAAGTTCAAGTCTGTAGCATTGGGCGTTTTTAGTTATAATGGTTGACATTATTCTTGATAATTTAAATGTAAGGTGGAATTGTCCAATAAGGTTGTACTGCAATAATAACTCAGTGATAAGTATCATTCACAATCTAATATAAAGATAAAATAAAGCATATCAAGATTGATAGACATCATATTTAATAAAATTGGAGAGTGGGTCGATTGTTACATAATTGTTCCCCAATTGGAGGTCAACTTGTAGATGTTCTTATGAAACAACTGAGTGTGCAAGTGTTTTATAATGTTCTTAGCAAGCTATAAATAACAAGTCCATATTTAACCAACTTGAGGGGGATTGAGGAGAATAGGGTTTATAACTTATCAGTCAACCATTTTTTGCATATGGATGATTGTTTGAGATGTGGATTGCTAGAAGCTAGCATATGTTAAGGAAAGTCAATCATATTTGTATAATAGTATCTTAGGAATTCTTATAGTTTTTCCTATTTATTATTGTAGTAAAGTTGTATGTGAAATCATTATTATCATTAAAATAAATCAATTTTCTGCCATTTACGAACACTTTTCATTAATTTATTTCTTGCTTTACCAACGATTGGAAACTAAAGATGGAAAAAAGATATTTTCAAGTTGGCGAGAGCTAGATAACGAAAAGTAAGAGACTTAGATTAAGTTTGTTGTATAAAAGGTGAAACAAGGCGGGTACTTGTGGTTGAAAATAACATCAAGAGAAGATGACAAAGATACTTCTATAGTCTTTTTAATGAAGGAGTATAGGATAACATCTCTTTAGGTGATCTTAGCACTTCCGAGAGGTATCATAATTTTACTTGTTGTTGACATATCACAAGGAAAGAAATTAAAAGGGAGATGAAGAGTAGAAGACAATAAGGCCTAATGAGATACCATAGAGTAGTGGAAAAGCCTATGCGAAGAGGGTCTTATATGATTTGCCAAACTTTTTAATTTGATCCTTAAGTCTGCCAAAATGTCGGATGAGTGGAGATTTAGTATGCTAATTCCTCTATAGAATAACAAAGGAGACATCCAAAGCTTTAACAACTATAGAGGCATCAAACTACTTAGTCATATCATGAAATTATGGGGAAGTTGATTGAGAAGAGAGTGAGAAAGGATGCACCTATCTTGGAGAGCCAGTTTGATTCATACTAGAAAGGTTCACGACAAAAGCTTTACATCTCCTTAGAAGATTAATATAATATTATAGAAAAAGACAAAGTAACTTATACAGGGTTTTTATCGACTTAGAGAAGGTTTATGACAAGGTCCCTAGGAAAATTATGTAGAAGTGTTTATAAGTAATGAGGGTGAGTTTACTAAGAATACCTAAGGGAATGTGCCTTGTTGTATGTTATTTGCTGATTATATTGTTGTAGTAAATGAAACAAAAGAGGGTGTCAATATCAAATTAGAATTTTAGAGGCATGCATTAAAATCGAAGGGTTTTAAATTTAGTAAGACTAAGACTGAGGAGTACTTAGAACATAAATTTTTGGATCATATGGTAGCTCCTGATTTGGAGGTAAAGATTGGCTCAGAAGTTATATCACAGAAAGATTGTTTTAAGTATCTAAGATCTATCATCCAAAGCAATGGAGAGATCGATAAAGACATTTTCCACTGTATCAGATTAGGGTGATTTAAATGGAAAAATGCATTAGGAGTTTTATATGACAAAAATATACTACTCAAGCCAAAGGTAGATTCTATCATTGGGCGATTAGGTTGGTCGTGCTCTATAAGGCGAAGTGTTGACCCATCAAAAGGGTGCATAGTCGTAAGTTGATGGTGGCGAAGATGAGGATGTTCCGTTGGATGTGTAACATTACTAAAAGAGATAAAGTCAAAAATCTAATAATAAGAGATAAATTAAAGGTAGCTAATAGTAATGAAAAATTAAGAGAGACAAGGCTTAAACTCGCATATGTTAATAGGAGACATTCTGACGCTCCAGCTAGAAGATACAAAAAGATTGTGCTTAGAACTATAAAAGAAAAAAAAGAAAGGACTAAGAAGAACTGGGGGGAGGTGATCAAGAGTGATATGACTGTGCTGAAACTTACCGAGAACGTGGCCCTCGATATAAAATTTTGGCATATTAGGATACGAGTAAAGGATCTCATTCTCATAGGTCTTTTAAACATATTCTATCAAGTATTATCGTTTGTTTTTAGTCTAAACATTTAATATGTAGTACATTTCTCTTAGTTATTTAACATAAGTATTTCCTTATATAGCCTAAACATATTGTTTGTTTTATTTATTCCCTTGTCTTCTTTTTTGTTTGTATATTAATTAATTAATTAATTATATTGTTATATTATTTTTATGTCTGTGTTTTATTTTTACTTTTAATAATTATTATTTTAATATGTATTCTTTATTAATTTTTGTTTTTTTTATTATATATTTTTTCATATGAGTTTATCGGAAACAGTCTTTTTAACTGTTAGGAGTAAGGTTGTGTACTTCTAGACCTATTCAGACCCTGCATATCAGCAAGACTTTTGTTGGGATGTTGTTGTTGTTATTTTTGTCTTGGTTCCTTAAGTAACAAGATCCTTTGTTTCTTTTTTAAATGTCCTCCTACAAAATTTGTCCCTTTGTTCAAGCATAATGTACTTGTATGTCTGTATGTCTATAACAAACAGTGCATGCATCCATTGTTTTTATGCAATATGCATGCATATATACGTATATATCTATTTACATTGATGTATGCTTAATTGTAGGTTTATGTTTGCTCTTGTGTTTCATGTGTGTGTGTGCATATTTATGCAAGCTCATCCATGTCGTATGTCTTGCATTATGGTTTTCTAGGAGTTATTATTAGATTCTTTTAATCTCATGTTGTGTTCCCTGAAATCCTACTGTATCCATCACAAAATTGATCTAGTTTTTTTATTTTGGTTTTTAGGAGTTATTCCTAGATTCTTTTAATTTCATGTTGTGTTCCATGAAATCCTACTGAATCCATCACAAAATTGATCTAGTTTTTTTAAGTGTCTAACCTAATGTTTACTCTGGCATTCAACATTGGAACTTGTTTTCTTAGATTTCATAAAAAATTTTATAATTTGTTTGATCTGGATGAAGCTTGCAGCTGTTTGTGAGACAGGATTCCACTATCAGGACAAAATCCCTCCGATTGATTACGTAGTCAAAGTTTCTTGTAATATGCAGGTAAGCTTTGCTCTACCCTACATGAAGTTTGCAATCTTGAGAGCTTTTGCATAGTTTCTATTAGTTTACTGCTTTCTCCTTTAAGGCAGTCCAACGTGTTGTATCCTGAACAAGGTTGTCCACTAATTGTTTTATTATGGGAACTAATTTGAAAGTTGTATGTGGCCAAGTTTGTATGGGTATGTTTTTAGTCAAAAAAACTTTTTTGAGTTAATCCATGTGGGGAAGTGGGACCAATTTGCTGTAAAGACCATAGAAGCGTTTTAGATTTTCCAGTTCCATGTAACATGTTATTATTGTTGTTTTATTCCTTGCACTTTGACTAAATTTGTGTATTGTGTAGCTATGTGCAACATACAATTTGTATCTGGTTCTATATTTCTTATCTATATGAATGTTATTTTTTCTTATAGCATGTATGGTCTTTTGGAATGTATGCTGCAAGTTGTTCATTTTGTTTATATGCGTGTGATTCATGGACCAGCCTATTTATTTTAACTTTGATCTAAAAAATTGTGATTCCCAATTGATCTAATAACAATTCTCCTTTTCAAAGTTCAGATCTACCCTCCTCAAGATTGGCTCGTAGGGTCATCCCTTCTTTCTAATTTTAGTCCAAACATAATCCAAATGGTATTGGATCAACTTTCTCCAAACAATGTGAGGTGAGTTTATGTGGCTTAATGTGAATAGATTTATGTCTTTAATGGTTTTGACTTGATCAATATCTTAAAGGTGAATGATTGTTGAGCCAACAAAAAGTGGATTAGATCTAAATGAGTTGAAAAATTAAAGAAAAAAGGAATACATTACATATTTGTATGTATTAAGTAATGAGGAAACTATCATTCCACTATTATTTAACTTTGGCTTCTTGTTTATTTTTATTATTTGTTTAATTTACCATTAAAGATCATGCTAACCTTTGGAATTTCACTGGAAGTGGAATTTCATTCGAAGTGCTTGTATACTATTTGCTATTATCAAGCTTCTTAGTTTCTACTGTATATGGAAATCTTATTGCTACTAATTTAAATTGTGGAGGAAAATTAATCACTTTATTAAGTTGCATAACATAAATCCTAAAAAACCACATCACAATAGGATTTTAATTGGAAAGGAATTATTGGAAATGATAAGTAATAATAATTGCGAGAAAAACAAATAACGTCATATTGGCCATTATCACCATTTACTCTAAAAAAATTATTTTTACCTATGCACACCGTTTATGTGATTTCTTGGGAATAACTACTAGAATCATGTGTCTCCTATGTAATGGTTGTTCACTTCCTCTATTAAGTATCAGTTATGCAACAGATCTCTTAAGCAATAGCACAATTTCGTTGTTTTCTCTCTCTATCTTCTATATCTCTCTTCTTTCTTTGTAAAAATTTTTAATCTCTTTCTTCCTCTCAATTGAACTCCGTGGAAACTAAGAATTGCTAAGTCACAATTCTTACCAAAATATTGATGTTACCCTTTTTATCAAGAACCATAATGATAAGATCACTATATGTCCTTTTTATCAAGTACCATAGTGGTAAGATCTCTATACCATTTGTTATATGGTTTCAGGGTGATTTGAAGGAAATAACCATATTTCATTAATATCTGGCCCAAGAACTTGAAATTAAAGATTTGGATTAGGTGAGATTTTTTCTTAGAATTGGAGTTTATAGGTCTAATAAGGGGATCTTTTATCGATTCAAGGAAAAGCATGTTGTGACGCAAGCCAGTATATGAATGTATTAATTCCAATCGTAAATTACAATTAGTGATAGGTAAGGCTATTGATGTTGATAGATTTCAAAGGTTATTTGGGAAATTGATTTATCTTTCCCATATTATACCAGATATAAGCCTATGCAATAATCATTATGAGCGAATTTATGCATGCCCCATTGCGAATCACATCTTGATGTTCTTTTGTATTTTGAGGTATTTAAAATGAGCACCTGGAAATGGGTTATTATTCGCAAAGCATGGTCATCTTAAGATGGAAGGTTTTACAGATGTAGACTAAGTTGGTTCCCTCAATGATAAGAGATCTACTATTGGATAGTGGACATTTGTAAGAGGAAATTTACTTGTATAGAGAAGCAAGAAGCAAACTGTAATAGCTAGATCAAATGTTAAGGATGAATCGAAAGCTATTGCTCAAGGAATTTGTGAACTACTATGGCTTCAAAAGCTAATGCTTGAATTACAATTGCCAAATGATATAATTGTCTTTATACTTGATAACAGGGTTGCTATTATAGCTTGTAATTCAGTACATTGTGATCCTACAGAACAACATTGAGATTGATTGACATTTTATCAAAGGAAACTTCAAACTTTGGATTGTTGAACATTTATCATGTAGTTTCAACAAGTTAACTAGGTGCTTATTTTACACAAGGGATTGATAGTTAACCATTTTATGACTTAGTCTGTTAGATGGCTGCACCACCATGAGGGAGTGTTTGCAGCTTGTTATGAATACTCGATGTTTTGGTATTTACTATACACCACTATTTATGTACATGTGTGCCTAAATATGGTAGGGAGTTACTGTCAATTTCTACAATCAAGCTATAATATTTGTGCATTTAATTCAAAATCTCTATAATAGCAACACTTCCCCTTAATATAAATGTTTATCATGTCCAGCTTGTTACATACATATTTAACCCAGGTTTCATTTAGAGTCTTTGTAAAGAGATCTCCTGTTGTGCTCCAATCTTCATATATCTTGTAGATACTAGATTTTGTTGCACCTTTTCTCAAACAAAGTAACAATTGATTTCAATATGCTTAGTCCGTTCATGAAACACAAGATTAGAGGCTATGTGAAAAGCAGCTTGGTTATCACACCATAATGTTGTTGGTGTATCAACTTGAAGCCCAATTTCGGTTAAAAGTTGAAATATGCCACTTACAAATTGTGCCATAGCATTGTATTATGATTCTACACTCGAGCGAGATATAACATTCTATTTCTTACTTTTCCATGAAACCAAATTTCCCTCAACAAAGACACAATAGCTTGTGGTAGATTTTTGATCAATCTTGGACCTTGCCTAATTTGCTTATGAGAAGCATTCTATATGAGTGTGACCATGATTTCTATAGAGTTTACCTTGTCTAAGTTCTTCCATCAATTAACACAAGATTTGTTCCAAAGCGGCCCAGTGATGAAATGTTAGCGAAGACATAAATTGACTCACAATGTTAACTGAGTAAGCTAATTGTATTTCAGTTTCCCAACTAGTCTTCTATGCTTCTCAGAGTCTTCAAACAAATCTCCATCATTTGTGAGTTGCAAATTAGGTGACATAGAAGCATTACATGGTTTAACCCCTATTTTCCTATTTCAGATGACAAATCAAGCACATATTTTCTTTGAGATAAGAAGATACCACTCTTATTCCTCGTCACCTCAACTCCCAAGAAGTTTTTAAAAACTCGTAAATCCTTTGTTTGAAAATGGCTATGAAGAAATGTTTTCAGAGATGAGATCATTATGTCATCATTGCTATTAATAACAATATTGTCTATGTACACAACAAAAATACTAATGTTAGATGTAGAATGCTTGTAGAAGACAGAACGATCATATTTGCTTTTGTTGACTCCAAATTGTTTAATGACTTGACTGAATTTTCCAAACCAAGCTTGAAGACTATTTCAAATCATACAAAGATCTTCTAAGATGGCACATTTTCTCATATAACCCTTGAGCAACAAACCCAAGTAGTAGCTCCATGTAAACTTTTCTCCTATAGATCTCCATATAGGAATGCATTCTCTATGTCCAATTGATGCAAAGGCCAAACATGAGTAGCTTCCATAGAAACAAACAAATGAACATATGTGAACTTAGCCATAGGAGAGAAACTCCATAAGTCTTAGCATAGCTTTTGACAACAAGATGAGATTTAAGTCGAGCTACTGAGCCATCAAGATTGACTTTAATAGCAAATACCCATTTATATGTGATAACCTTTTTTCTTGCTGGTAAATTCACTAAATTCCAAGTACAATTAGTATCTAGGCATTTATCTCTTCTATCATTGTCGCTTGCCAACTAGGATGAGACAAAGCCTCATGAATAGTTTCAGGAATAGACACAGAATCAAGAGAGACAACAAAAGAACATGAAGAGGATGACAAATGGTCAAATCAAACAAAAGATGAGATCATATAAGTGCACTGATGTTTAACTTTTCACAGAGTAACTGGAATGTCAAGATTGGTATCCACAGAATATGATGCCGAAGGGGTAATTGGTGTTAGACATGTATCAAGAACATCTCTACGTCTAGAGTAGAAGTGATGAATAGGTGGAGGTGGAGGTGCTAGCAGTGGTGGCGGTGGCATTGTTGTCGGAATAGTATGTGTAGAAGCAACACTTTGTGACTGTTGAATAATTTGGTATACTAACAAATGATCATTACCCCCCCTGTCATACGATTATTAGTATCGGAATCAATGACCCACTAAGTGTTGGAGGAAGAAAGGAGACAACTTTCAAAATTACCTGTTTCAGCAATGGCAATGATAAAGTTAGATGAGCTCTATGTGTGGTAGATATATGTACTGAGTGCGGTAGAAATAGCTACAACATGAGCTGAGTGAGTTTTTTTTTTTGGTAGTTTTGGACGTGCATTTGGTACGATACGACCCAGTTCTTGATAGTAGTTACATTCAACACTTCTTGTATCATAATTCCTCTTTTCTCAACCCACTATATTGATTTCCTTATTTTGACTTCGATTAAAGGAATGTTCATTATTCCAACTGACAAGGACACTTGAAGCCTGAATAGATGGAGCAACAATGGTATTGTTTGTATGCAGAACTCTGGAGAATACCTTGTGTAAGGAAGAAATTTCTGCACTAGAGAAGATTTGTGACTTTAGTATATCAAATTGAGAATTGAGTCCTACTAGCAACATTATAACTGCCATTTTTAACCGTTGAGTTTGTTGTACCTTACAAAACATTGAGTTCTTTATAAACTTTTTTAGAATATATAAAACAGGATTGAAGAGGTTGATCACTTTGTTCATCGCTATAAACATGCTTACAAACACCATAAATAGGAGAATCTCATTTTCCAATTATAAAAATTCCAAATACTCCATGATTCCTTAGCATACTCATTGTATTTAATCATACTAACCACTTTAGTACCTATCGAATTCCGAATTCACAAGAATAATCTGGTATCATCTTTTAGCCATTCCCTTCTAGTATTGTCAAAAGACGGATCATCTGTAAGAATTTCATCCTTGGAAATGCTCCACAGATAAATTCTAATTATTTTGCTCCAATCTAAATAATTGGGACCTGTCAACTTATGTTTAGGGACTTTAGACATCACTGGAATAACATCTGTAACCATAACTGATTTGTGTTTGTCAGCCATAGAAAATGAAGTAATATATATCCACACAATTGTCTCAAAATTACCTGGCAAGTCAATCTGAAGAGTTAAGTATACCACACTAAATAAAACGATGTGTTGAGCCAACGTATACCAAGGATGCACCATTTTCCAATAACAGAAAATAGGTTTCTTAGGGTGACAATATCACCAAACTTCTGAAAAGAAAACAAAAAGGAGTAGTTAAGGCTATTGTGCTATAGTGGCAGTGGCGAAGCGATGCATAAAGCCCCCTCTAGACAGTTAATGGTGATGGTGGATTAGACACCCAGGCAAGTCGGGAGGGAGAGGCGACATCGGGAGAAGTGACAGGGCGGTATCTCTCAGGCACATGTGTTGTCATGTGCTGGTGCGTGGGAGCAAATGACAGACCTTCAGGTCTTGCATGTGGTGCACTTGCAAAACCTCCAGTGAATGGCTTTCGACCAGAGGACGATCAGTGATTGACGACTCCAATTGAGGCGGCAATGAGACCCAAACATCACCTTAACCTGGTGACCCAAACACTTGCAGCTACAAGTAGAAAAAGAAAAACTGAAATTCTACACCTTGGCAGAACCTTGAATTTTTGGACAACCAAGTATATACCATGTTATGAATACTTGATGTTTTTGTATTTACTATACATCATTATTTATATACATGTTGTGTGCCTAAATATGGTAGGGTGTTATTGTCAATACCTACATTCAAGCTTCCTAGAATCAAGCTATAATATCTATACATTTATTAATAATCTCTGTAACAGTAACACAACTATATGATTTGAATCTTTAATGTGTCCTACACCTGTTTGATTGTTTATTTTGTAGATGTATTACTGTCTATGTATGATTGCATATCTGCCTATTTTAGAGTTATCATATTTTGCATTTTTATTCCTTATTAAGGGTAGGAAATATTATAAAGTGATATGATTGAGTTACAGCATGCCTTGTAATTAGCTCCGGATTTCAGAATTTTCTGGGAGTCAAAGAAATTTGAAGGGGAAACTAACATGGTAGAGCCCTATTATGGAACTATGTATAGTATTGAGGAAATCACTGGCTCGAAAATTCAGGTTTGTTGGTTATTGTTTGTCTTGATATTTATACAACCAGTGAAGAATACAGAATCATTGTTGCATAGCCATGCGTGCCCTCTTATTTTTCCAATAAACATGTCTTTTTTCAGAAAACCATGAAGATTTTGTTCTTTTTCTTATCCTTTTATTGCAGGAATGGATGACATCTGCTTCTGATGGAAAATTGCATCTACCACCACCTAATGTCTTCATCCCCACCGATTTATCACTCAAAACTTCCCAAGACAAGGTTATAATATTTATGGAAAATTTAAACTGCATATCTATTCACGATGCAAGTTCAATCTAATGGTATTTGACTTTGGAGCAGGTCAAATTACCAATTTTGCTGAGGAAGTCCGTTTATTCATCAGTTTGGTATAAGCCCGATACAACTTTTGGTGTGCCCAAAGCATGTGTTAAAATAAATTTTAGCTGTCCCCTCTGCAGCAGCTCTCCTGATGCTAAAGTTCTATCTGATATTTTTACTCGTTTATTGATGGACTACCTGAATGAATACGGTAAGATTAGTAATCCTACACTTAAACGAGGGAACAATTCTAATAGTTCTATCTTTAACTTTTTCTCTTTTTTTTTATTATGTGTGTATATGTGCAAATATGTTATCTTCTATTGGCTCTCTATTGTGCTCTTGTTACTTGGAACAGCTTATTATGCTCAAGTTGCTGGTCTATATTACAGCATAAACAAAACAGATGGTGGTTTTCAGGTAATTTGCTATCTGACTTCATGTTTGAGTTCCAGATAAAATTTATAATGGTTGAGTCCCTGAATATCCTCCGCAGTTTCTAATGGGGGAAACTTTGTGAACTTCTATTTATTTCTGAAATAATTGATTGGCATTGGTTGTCCTTGTGCACATAAATTTGCAAGACAGTCAAGCGTCTCAATCTGTGTGTATATGTGGGTAATACGGATGAGCTGCAGAGTGAGCAATACTAAAGCTATATGCACATTATAGATATCAGGAGTGGAGCAAAACTGTTGCTAGCCAAATTTGCAGTTTCTTTTTGGAATTGGTTTCATCTCCTTCAAAATTGAAGATGCTATTTTTCCATGTGTATGCATGTGTGCATGATAGAGAGAGACAGAGGGATAGACAGGGATGAATTACAGCCAGTTCCCTTTCAAGAAATAATGGACAGCGAGTTCCCTTCTTTCTTTATTCTTTCTTAGGCATATATTGCCGAAATGTGATTATGATATACGCCATATCAAACTCAAAATCATCTTCTTATCACCTTCAATTTCTGTAGTCCCATCTCATTTTGTGCTACAGTTAGTGAAATGAATATGTTGCTTTTTTCTGAAAGTATTACTACATATTAACCCAAAGAAACAGAAAAATGAAGCTACTAGTCTAAAGTTTGGAAAGCGGGCTCCTGCTTGGAAAACATTCACAGTAGTTGAATTTATTAGTTAATGACGTCGTCATCAAGTGCTCTATTTGTCTTCTACAGTGATCAAACCCGTCCCTAACTACTGGAGTTTGATCAATGCATAGAAATTTAGAACTTGTAAGGACCAGTTAAACTATGTATTCCTAGCCTTAAACAGCTATTAATAGGAACACTAAATTTACAAATTTTGAACACTACTAATATACAGATTTCCAGAAGAAGCTTGATCTTTGTTAACTTAAGATGAGTTGAGCCAAAGTACTTTGATTTCCTGCGTTGTTTTTTATGCTTGTTCTTGGGCATTTCCTATGGTACATCTTATATATGAAATTGTAAGGGAAAGCATTCATCCAACTATCAATTACTCGTTGCTGGACCCTTCTGTGTTGAGAGGCCATTTTTTGATTTTGCTGTGTGTTAAAGGTTTAGAATGCTTTATAGTCTAATTGATAGATTTTGAGAGGAAGAAAACTTTATGTTTCACTATGCTTTCTTAAGAATGTTATAATAATGATGATGTGGGCATAATTAGCTGTATTAGACTACAAAATTTGTACAACTACAGTATACCCTAGGATATATTCAATTACAAGGGTGACAGAGATTTCCTTTTTGACCTTTTATTGGATACAAATTTGAAGTTTGCAGAAAGATGGATTTTCTTTCTTCACTGGTTCATTCTTTGAGCGTTGTGACTTCAAATTGTTACATGATCATGAATTACAACCTAACTTTTAGTTAACTATGATTGATCATCCAACTATCATATGCTCTTCCCCCTCAGTGTGTGTTTGTATGCGGAGGATGATTCTCTCACTTACCATTATTTTCTTTTCCTTTTTAGGTGACTGTGCTGGGTTATAATCACAAATTGGCAATGTTACTGGAAACTGTTATTGGTAAAATTACAAAGTTTGAAGTAAAACCTGACAGATTTACTGTGATCAAGGTAATAAGTAAGTTTAATTACTTCCTAGTAGTCTATGCATTCTCTTTTATCTTGTGGGTAGAGTATAAACATCATTTTTTGATCACACTAAAAGTAGTGAAACTGTATGGTGATGGTCTGCAAGAAACAAATATCCTTGTTGTGTTTATAATTAGTTGTTTCCTGTATATTTTTATACTAACATAATTATAAAAAATTATGTTATTTAATAAGAAAGAGAGTAGGTATGCATTTGAGGTCATTATTCTCTTTCATGGTGAAATTAAGTATTTGTCTCCATTGCCAAAAAAAGAACATAAAATCAGTATTTCTCTACATTCTTGGTGTCTTTTATACTTTTTCATCTTTTGAAATCATAATTATAGTGCACTAATTGATGGTAGCTAGAACCTAAATCTTGAAAGGTGTCTTCAGGTTTACAAAATATCTTTCAAGTAGAGTAGTTAATGTAACACAAGAGCATGTGGTGTAGGGTGGGTTTGATATTGATGAAAGGGCTAATTTGAAGGTACTTACACTACAGAGGACCAAACATTAAAAATATTTGCAGTAGCATAGAATATCACCTTTTAACTCTAATTAACAAATTCACTTTAGTTGCTGGGAATAAGATGTTAGAATGTCAGGGACAGAGAAATGTACTGAGTTTAGTAAAGATGGTACCTTCAAATAAACTGCACTTTTCTTCCTTTTCCTTCCTTTTATGACTTCTCTTTTCTCTTTTGTTTTTTGTTCTATCAAGATGGAAATTAATGGAATTCCAGGAGTATACCACTTTGGAAACCAAGGCTGCCTTTCTCTTCTCTCTGGTCTTTTCCATAAATAGGTCCAACAAAACTGTGCCATTTTAACTGAAGCTTCACTTTTTCCTTTTGTCCTTTCAGGAAATGATAACTAAGGAGTATGAAAATTTCAAGTTTCAGCAACCCTATCAGCAGGCTATGTACTATTGCACTTTAATATTACAAGACCAAACATGGCCATGGATGGAAGAACTTGAGGCACTTTATCATCTCAAACCTGAAGATCTTACCAAATTTGCTTCTATGATGCTTTCAAAAACATTTTTAGAGTGTTATATAGCAGGTCCATCTTTGTCAACCGTCAATTTCTCAACTGCGTCTGTCATATGAACAAAGGGAAAATTTTAAATTAATTTTCTTCTCATCCTAGGTAATGTTGAGCGCAGTGAGGCAGAGTTGATGATTGAGAACATAGAAGCCATTCTCTACAAGGGCCCCAACCCCATATGCCAATCCTTATTTCCATCCCAGCATTTGACTAATAGAATTGTAAAGCTTAAAAAGGGAAAGAGTTACATCTATTCGATTGAGGGCTTAAACCCGTGTGATGAGAATTCTGCACTTGTTCATTATATCCAGGTAATTATATGCTACCCAAAAATGGCAGTCTCATTATATAGCTACTGTAAGTTCTGAGGTACGCCTCATTTATTTGGACTTAATGATTTATTATATCAACCTTATGGTGGGCAACCCAGTTACTTTTATTTTGTCCAATTTTGGTTTATCATGGAGCATGGGAACTTAAGGTTTCTTTATGATGCACATTGAAACGCTCTGAACTTAAACAGATTATTAGTGAGAGAAAAATATCTGAATTTTAAAACATCCATTTATTCTTCCTTTTTTATGGTCTTTGAGGTATAAGATTGAGATTTTTGAAAATTGTATTGTAATATGATCATTCCTTTCTGCTTTATAATGCAATTTCTGACCTTAGTTCTCTTATTTCATTTTTAAAACACTCAATTTACGTTTCACATAAATATCAAGTTGGTCGTGAAACTAGTCAATCAAACTTAAGCTGTTACGTGGGCTGGATCAAATATTATTTTAACACATTCCCTCATAGAATTGTAAACAAATCATGAAACCAGAATAAATGGAGCTAGTGGCTCAAACTTTAGACTTACTAACCATAAAGCCTTTGATACAACATCAATAAATCATTCAGTTCAGAAGTGTAAGATGTTGGTGAGGCCTAAGAGTGGATCAGATGTTATCCAACAAAATTCATGTCAAGCCAACTGTTCAGTTGCTTTGTGTCAAACCATCTGTGCTGTCTGTGGTCTCTTATGATGTTATTTTTGACAAATGCAACTGCATTGTCTGAATTCAACTCAAATATTGAATTAAACTATGTACATCTGATGTTTGTCTTTCCGGATGATTCTTCAGCTGAAAGAATCCAGCAATTGTTTATGTAGATTGATATTGTAAACGAGAAATGTTTCTGGTATGTGAAGACAACATGATTTGATAAGATGTTAAAACTTTTATTGTAAGTTGCATTGACATGGTCTCTTATCATCCTATTATATGTTCTAAATTTTGTGGACATTGTTTCAAAATTTTTTATTGTAGAATGAATGTGTGTACTTCGGGTTGGATCTTGGCCTATGAATGATGACAATTCATACACTTAAGTGGAAGATTATCATTTTGGTGGATTATTGACTTGTGAGAGATTTTTGTTGTTTGATGGAAATAGCGGAATTTGCATCAGATCATAAGGGGTGCGAGGAGTGCCAGTGGGAGGGAGGCTTTTTGTTTTTGTTCATATTTTATCTTGTTTCTGTTTGAAATTTCTCTCAAAGTCCATGTCCAAGCCTCCTCCACTTGATATTGTCAGTTCTACTTTCAAGGTTCAACCACCATGACAACATCATCATTTGATGTTTTTGCTTGAAAAGTGATCTACACATATTTGCTGTTGCATGATATATAATTTAGAACATTCTATTCATTTGACCATTGTTGCAGTTTCATTGTTAATGGGTGAACCAGTTCTGATGATCTCGATCTATTTTTGATGAAAGAATATATTTTATAGGTTCATCAAGATGATCTTATTATGAACGTGAAACTTCAGCTTTTTGCTTTAATTGCAAAGCAACCTGCTTTCCACCAACTGAGATCAGTCGAGCAACTGGGTTATATCACTGTACTTGTCCAGAGGTATTCAAAGTGTTTTTGTCATGAAAATGTTTCCTACAATATTTCTGTGTTGGAAAGTTACAACAAATCTTTATTGATATAGGAATGATTCTGGTATTCGTGGAGCACAGTTTATTATTCAATCTCCAGTGAAAGTATGTGGCCCTCTTTATGAACTTTCTCTTCACGTAGCCTCATTCATCTTGAACCATAGTTGATTTTGGTAATCTTGACAGGGTCCTGGAAAAATTGATTCTAGAGTCGAGTCATTCCTCCTGATGTTTGAAGCTAAACTGTATGAGATGACTGCTGATGAATTCAAGGTGAAATAACTATATCAATATTAAATCACCAATAATCATAACTGTAATGCATTTCAATCTGTCTTTGCCTTAATGATGTTAACATGGTAATTCTCTGAATAGTTCACATAAATTTGAAGAACAAACAGCCCTATCATTGGTACTTCCTTTCTGATATGGAAAAAGCAGAGGCTGTCACTGGTGTCTAGGCAACCAAATGTTGGAAAGATCTGTAGCTTATGATCCCAAATTCTTTAACCATTGCTGCTGGTAGATCTACTCTCAAGGGGATTTGCTCTCTCTTGGATACTAACTTGTTGCAAAAATACATGTGCAATCAAATTTCTGCTCACCGCCAGAGAATTATTCACTATGAAAATATGAACATTGAAAACTAGCCTTATTTCTGATCTAAGTTTGTGTCTAAAGCAAATTCTTCGTTTGTTCCAAATCTTGAGTTTGAGGGAACCAAGCTACTCCTTGTCGTATTCGCACAGGAATCTCGCACTTGCCCCTTAAACCTGCACTGCCTAAAATTTCCCAATGAATTAGTTGACAGTAATTGAACATCTCATTGTATCCTCTTATTGAGCGCTTTGTTTACTTCTGCTTGCACAGTTGCATATGCATTCAAGTTCAGCGTGAAACATTTAGCATGCTCAATGTTTGGGACAGGGTTTGGGGTATGGATGCATGATTTCAGATGTCTGAGAAGTTGTACTCATCATCTTACATGCCAAATAAGAAACCTCTAAGTGAAGTTGATGGTGTTATCATGTGAATGGTTCTAAGATTCAGATTAAATTTTTAGAACATCATGTTATTGTGACCCTGCTAGTCAAGAGAATAAATTCGAAGCAAAATTCTGGTGGCAAGAAACATGAATTTGCTGAGAAGAAACACTGCAGATATAATTATTAGTTGCAGGTGGTTGGACTAATTTTGAGATGACCTACCAGAAATTGCAATTCTAATGAATCATTGTCAAAATATTTGTGTTGGGTATAATGCAGAGCAATGTCAATGCATTAATCGATATGAAACTTGAGAAGCACAAGAATTTGAGGGAAGAATCTGGATTTTACTGGCGAGAGATTTCTGATGGAACTCTCAAGTTTGATAGAAGAGAATGTGAGGTATGATTCTCTGCTATCTAAAATTTGGTATCACTCCTCACTTGAGATTAGGAATTAGGGAATGAAGGCTAGTGCAATAAAACCGGAGGTAATACTCGACGTCCGTGTCTATCATGAGATCTGTGCAATGTTAGTATAGAATTAACTTTTTGGCTGATAAAGATGTTGCATAGCAACACTCAAGTCTTTTTTTTTTTTTTAATTGAAGAAAATTTTCATTGACCATAGTTAAGCTATTTCAACATTACATAGAAGTCATTTTTATTAATGGCATGACATTAGGTGGCAGCACTAAGGCAGCTCAAGCAACAGGAATTGATAGATTTCTTCAACGAATATATTAAAATTGATGCACCTAAGAAGAGGACATTAAGTGTACGTGTTTATGGGAGCCCACATTCAACCGAATACAAATCAGATACAACTGAACCATTTCCAGTCAACTCATTTCAAATAGAGGATATATTTTCATTTAGGAGATCACAGCCTCTTTATGGTTCATTCAAAGGAGGATTTGGTTATATGAAGTTGTAGAGTCTATGGAAGGAAACTGTGGAAGCAACGGTTGTTTTTCTTCTTGACAAGCAAAAGCGCTGTTGGGAGAACTTTATCCTTGAGAGGATACCAAGTACTTCTTTAGAAGTCCATCTACGAAAAGGGCCATAATTTATCTACATTTGAAGTACATAATGATTCCTTTGTGCCTCTAACCATAATGGAAGTACATGACGATTCGATGAGGACATCTCTCCTCATTTCTATTGAAGAAGTTATGTCTTTAGTTCCGTAGTGTATCTTGTTTAGATTGTGAGTCCAGTTATTAAATATCATCCTGTCCTTAATCCTTTGTGTCACTAAATGAGCTATAATTTTCTTTTAAGTTATTTAATTATGATGTTTGGTGTTTACGTCATGTTGTGTCAAAAACTAAATTTCGATATTTTGTTATTTTTGTTGATTTCTCTTGCGTAATTTTAGTTAACAAGAGTCGTTTTGAATTATTTTCCTATTTTATTGCTTTTTATGCTAAAATAAGAGTACACTTTAATGTCTTTGTCCATATTTTAAGAAGTGATAATGCTATAAAAAAAAGAAATTTCACTTTGTTTTAAACTTACATATCTTATGATGGCATTCTTCATCAGTCCTCATGACACACTATCTCAAAACAATGTGGTTGAAAGAAAAAAAATTGGCATCTCCTTGGAGTCATTGTACTCTTATTTTAAATGCATGTTCCCAAATAATTTTAGGTTTAAGTGATTTCCACAAATGTTTTTGGATTAATTGCTGGCCTTTATATACTCTGTGGTGAGATTTGTTGATGTTCTTTTCCAACTAAATCCTTGTTTCCTATTGCACTCAAATGTTTGGTAGTACTTGTTTTGTTCGTGGCGTTCGTTTCCAAGTAACTAAGTTAGATCTTGAATCTTTAAAGTATATTTTCTTAGGCTATTTTCATTTATATCCTAATCTAAATATATTGAGATTAACTATCATTTTGTTTCTGAAAAAGTTTGAAATGAATTGTTTTAGTTCTCAAGCTAATCAATCTTAATCATTATCAACCTAATGAAGTCCCTACTTTAGGGAAGTTTAGCAAATCCATCAAAACAATTAAAGTACTCTTCATCGGCCTAATCACATTATTCATCAATTATCTAGGTCTCTAAATACCTGCACTTAAGTTAATCCTACAACACGACAATTCTTGACCTTGTATATAAAATAAACATAAGTCTCTACTTGCAAGCCTTTAACAAACCGTATAAAAAAGATCTACACATTTATTTTTTTTATGAAGCATGAGAGGTATGCTTGAAATGTCACCCTAGCCTTTTGATATAAACACCAACTTGTCATGAATATTCCTAGTTATTTAGTTAGGTTATGATTTTTCAAATAGTTACTAACATCACTCTTATCCTCAACCTTTTTTTAGGAGAAAGTCAACATAACGAACTTATTTATTCACATTTTTTTATTTTATTTTTATTACATATGAATTATTGAATCACATACAAGGCCTACTTGATAAGTTTAACTCAAACTTGATACATGTTAAATTCAAACAGGTCAATAAATTCAAATAAAGCATCAATATCACGATCGTCAAATAAAATTAAAATTGAACTATTTAGCAGTGTTCATATGTATTAATCTTTTCTCTTGAATCATATAACAATCTGACTTTTGATGAGTTCTATTCACTTTTACTTCATTGTTCATTATCTTGTAATTGTTACCTATTAAGAGAAATGAGGCTCAAAATCACTACTTAAATTGTAAATTGTCTTCAATTGACATATGGTAAGTGCAAAACAAGTGATGAAATACATAAAAGTGAGTAAAGAAAAGAAAACATAAACGTTCAAGAAACTTCTATAAGCTGATGTTGCTTTCAATTCAATGTATATGTGACAAATCGAGAATTGCTGGATACCTTATAAGAAGACTAATAGCAACACTATATAAAAGGAAAGGAAGTGTATACAAACAATAGAAATAACCAACAATAAGTGTTAATTGAAAACAAAACATAAATGCTGAAATTATTAAAATGTAATTATGACAATATCCTAAGTACAGAGAAAGAAAATAGTAAAATCAACAACTCAAACTACAACAACCTCGTTATCATCATGGGTGACCATTGAAGTTTTTAGTATGCTCTCGTTAGCATGAGTCTTAGTTTTTCGTTCTAAGTTATCTTCTGCGATGGATCGGGATGATACTCCATCAGAACCTTCCCAACCAGTTGTTCCACCTCGAACTCTTGACGAGGAAGAGGACGAAGGTATTTCCTTCGATATTACGCCGGATGGCCCTGAGCAGGGATTTGAATTCTGTCTGGTGGGAATGTTTCTTACATACACTCCCATAAATTTTTAGTCTATGAAATCTGTTTTAGCAGATTTATGGCATCCCTTGGGCGGTGTTACGATCTCTGATTTGGGAGCTAAAAGGTATTTGTTCCGGTTTTACAATCATGTTGATCTTCATCGGGCTATTGAAGGAGCACCATGGTTGTTTAATAAACACCTTCTCATTTGGAGCACGATAGGTACGAATGAAGATCCCCTCCGAATTCCGCTGACTTCCACTGATGTTTGGGTGATTATTAAGGATCTTAAACCCGGTTTCATGCGTGAGGATGTGGCAAATTCACTGGGCAATTTTGTGGGTAAGTATATATGCAATGATGCCAAATACTTATCTGATTCTGCTGCTTTGGAAGACTATTCGTTGAGAGTCAGAGCTACTCTGGATGTGCGTCACCCATTGAGAAGGAAGAAGAAGTTGATCGATAGCAAAGGAGTACCTTTCTATGTTCACTTTTCCTATGAAAGGATATTTGTTTACTGCTACTTATGTGGCATCCTTGGCCACACTGATTCTTACTGTGAAGTTCGCTTGAAGAAGAAGCCGGAGGAACTGGTGTTTGGTTGGAATGAACAGCTCCGGGCATTGCCTCGCCGGAATCGAAGAGCTCCAAGTCAGTGGTTGTGTGAGAATGGAAAGTCTGGAATAGGGGCGAAAATTAAGGCTGATTCGAGGGAAGGAGATAATCAGGAGGCGGATTCTCTGCCTTTATACTCACATATTTTCCGCAATTCTCTCTTTGGTTTTAATCCAAATTTGACAGGTGGAGGTGATGATACGTCATTTATGGAGACAGATTCTATGGGGAGATTGAGCTTAAATGGACAAGAAGAGAATGTTGGGCTTAATATTCCTCATGACCCAAAGAAAAGGCCCAGGCAGGAAAAATCAAAATCATCATCTAATATTTCTAATGCTCAGGATTTATTAGGTGGTAATCATACTGGAGTCCACTCTTCAGCTTCTAAGATATCGGCTGATCCCGTGAAGCGGGATAGCCGGAAGCAATGAGGATCCTTAGTTGGAACTGCCGGGGTATTGGCAAGCCTCGGGCAGTTAGAGCTTTGAAGGATTTAGTTGTTAATTACAAACCAGATATTATTTTTCTCATTGAAACACGCATGCATGCTAGTCGATTGGAGGAAGTCAGAGCTCTTATTTCTTTTGAGAATTGTTTTTGTGTTGATAGGGTCGGTTTAGGAGGGGGTCTTTGCTTGTATTGGAAGGCTCATGTTGATTTAACTTTATTGTCCTATTCGAATAATTATGTTGATTGCCAACTTAATGAGAATGACTCTTTTTGGCGTTACACTGGGTTTTATGGCTTTCCGGAATCTGGTCGTCGTAGGGCTTCTTGGAATTTGTTACGGTCCTTATCGACTAGTTCTTCTTTACCTTGGTTTATCTCTGGTGATTTTAATGATATCAGTGTTGATTCTGAGAAACTGGGTGGGCCTTCTAGACCTAGTTATCTGTTGAATGGTTTTAAAGCAGCCATATCTGATGCTGGGCTTGTGGATCTCGACACTTCGGGCCCATTTTTTACCTGGGAAGGGACTAATCTGAACGGTGATAGAGTCCAGGAGAAGCTTGATCGAGCTATGGCGAATTCTGATTTCGCGAGCCTGTTTCCTAACGCAACTGCTACTGTTCTTGTTACCCCAGTTTCAGATCATTATGCTATCTTTTCGGATCTGCGTCCTCTAGCTACTGATAGCTCTGCTCAACGTTTCTTTCGTTTTGATAATTCGTGGTTAGGGGAAGAGGGTTTGGACGCAGTTGTGCGTGAAGGTTGGAGCCGACTTACTGCAGGGGATTTTATGCAGAAACGAGATGCCTTAATTGCTGATGTTAAACAGTGGGGTAGAAGAAGGATTCAGCTTTTCTGGAAGAGAAGGAATTTTGTGGTGCGTCAGCTTGAAACCAATAGTGATAATGCGAATGTGACTGAAATTGCAAAGTTAAAAGACGAGTGGAACCAGATCCTTCTAACTGAGGATACTCGACGGAAGCAACAGGCCAAGCTCTTCTGGTATAAGCATGGAGATAAGAACTCGCAATTTTTCCATCAGAACATTAAGGGGCGACGTGCTACTAATAAGGTGAAATCTCTTAAATCTAATTCTGGGCAAGTTATTACTGATTTGGGAGGGATGTCATCTATTGTTCAGGATTATTTTGAGAAGCTGTTTGAACGCAACGCGGGCGCAGATTTTGACAGATTGGTGGGTATTACTGCTCGCACTGTTTCACTAGCTGATTCTGCCTTTTTGACCGAATCATTCAGAAAAGAAGAGTTTTGCGAAGCCCTTTTCAGTATGCACCCAGATAAAGCCCCGGGTCCGGACGGATTAAATCCCGCATTTTTTCAACGCTACTGGCACATACTGGGGGATGAAAATTTTAAAGCTGGATGTATGTGGTTGCAGAGAGGTTCGTTCCCCTCTGATCTAACGAAGACTATTATTGTGCTTATCCCTAAGAATTCATCACTAGAATTTGTTCAAGACTTTAGACCAATCGCTTTGTGCAATGTGATTTATAAGGTTGTGTCCAAGGTCCTTGCGAATAGGCTGAAAATAGTTCTCCCTCACTTAATTGCCTTGAACCAGTCGGCTTTTGTGCCCAACCGGTTGATTACGGATAATGTTTGTGTGGCTTTTGAGACCATTCACAACTTAAGGAATAGAAGGTCGGGCGAGCTGGGGTTCTGTGCCTTGAAAATCGATATTAGTAAAGCATATGACAGAGTAGATTGGGGCTATCTGAATGCTATGTTGTTGGCTATGGGTTTTCCAGCTCAATGGGTTCAGTGGATGTCTATGTGCTATTCGGAGGTTAGCTATATGATCAATTTGAATGGCTCTTTGGTTGGGCCGATTGTTCCGGGTAGAGGTCTTCGACAGGGTGATCCTCTATCGCCATATTTGTTTCTTCTCTGTGCGGAGGGACTGTCTATGTTGTTTAAGGAAGCAGAAGATAGTAACCTTCTGCATGGTTGTAGGGTGGGCAGAGGTTGTCCTAGAGTCTCTCATCTGTTATTTGCGGACGATTCACTATTTTTCTTTGAAGCCAATGTTCCGGAAGCTATGGTGGTTAAGAATATTCTGGTAGAATACGAGTCAGCTTCGGGTCAATCTGTTAACTTTCAGAAATCTGGAATTATGTTCAGCCCTTGTGTGCATCGCGAGGTTAAAGCTGTTGTTTCTACTCTTTTGGGTGTTTCTAATTCACTTGTGAACGGTTCTTACTTGGGTCTTCCCTCGCTTGTTGGTCGTAGCAAAAAGCAGGTTCTTGGCTTTATTAAAGACAGGCTTTGGCGTCGTATTCATAGCTGGAACAACAGATTCCTGTCTCGAGCTGGCCGCGAAGTCTTGATAAAATCGGTAGCTCAAGCTATTCCAGTATACTGCATGTCAGTTTTTCTTTTGCCCCAGTCCTTCTGTGAGGAACTACAGATCGTTATGAACAGGTACTGGTGGAATGGGAAAAAAGAAAACGGCCGAGGTATAAATTGGCTCTCTTGGAAAAGAATGTCTGCACTGAAACTGGAGGGAGGGATGGGTTTCAAAGATCTTCATCACTTTAATATGGCTATGCTTGGCAAGCAGGGGTGGCGTTTGCTTACGCAGACAGATACTCTTTTTTATAATATTTTTAAAGCTAAATACTTCCCGTTGGGGGATTTTTTGAAAGCTTCTAGGGGTTTTAACCCAAGCTTTGTGTGGACAAGCATTTTTGCTAGTATTGAACTGTTGAAGAAAGGCGTTCGGTGGAAGGTTGGTAACGGTAGACACATCCTTGCTGGTACAGACCCTTGGATCCCGAAGCATCATCCTTTTGTAGCTGATGATGGTGCTCTGTCTATAGATGAAGCTTTGTTGGTATCGGACTTTTTAGTAGATAATGGTCGTCGGTGGAATATTCCGTTGCTCATGGAGAAGTTCTCTGCTCGAGATGTAAGTTCCATTCTCTCTATCCCTCTTAGTATGTTCAATACTAATGATTCTTTGTTGTGGTATCATGAGAGGAATGGGATTTACACTGTTAAATCCGGCTATCGAATTAGTAGATATGAACACGGCACAAGGATTGGTGCTAATGATGTCCTTTGGAAGAGAATTTGGGAGTTACAAGTTCCTCCCAAGCTTCGTGACTTTATGTGGAGGGCGATGCGGGGAGTGTTACCTACTAAGGTATGTCTACAGCACCGGGGGATTGAGGTTGATGGACTTTGCCCTTTCTGTTTTACGAGGGAAACAGTGGATCATACTTTTCTTCATTGCGCAAAAGCTGTTAAGTGTTGGCATCTTGTTGCTGTTATTAACTTAACAGTGCATGACTCTTTTGATGGGAAGTTTCGGCAGGTGTGGAATGAGATGGGTAAGGAGGTGGCTGAACTTTTCTCTTTTGTTGCTTGGCACATATGGAAGGCTCGAAATGCTTTCCTTTGGGACGCTAAGATCTTGTCTCCAAATCAAATTGTGTATAATGCTGTGTCTCATTTACTGGAATGACGTTCTTGGCATAGAATTCAATCCTCACAGTATACTTGTGGTAGACAGACTGTAGATGGTACTCAGATGTATGAGAGTCAGCGATCCTTGTTGTTAAATGTGGGGTGGAGTTTATTCACAGATGCTGCACTTTTTCATAATGAAGGAGCAACGGATTTCGGGTGCGTTGCAGAATCGGCAGAAGGAGAGTGGATTGGTGCTGTGTCTGGGTTTCAAGAAGGGGTTTTTGACCCCGCGGTGGCTGAAGCAATAGCCTGTCGTTATGCCATCCACTACGCCACCCAATTCCTTGCGGGAACCGGCGTTGTTTACACTGACAGCCAAGTACTTGCCCACGCATTATCTTCTTCCAAGGTGGACTTTTCTGCTTATGGTTTAATTATCCAGAACTGCAAGTTCTTACTTGATGCTAGGCCTAATATTGAAGTAAAATGGATTACTAGACATTTTAATCGGGCCGCTCATTCTCTTGCCCGTAGTTCCATTCGTTTTCCCCGTTATGTCATTTGGGAAACGATTCCGGATGTAATCTCATCCTTTTATCTTTATCAATGATAATAGCTCTTTGCCTTTCAAAAAAAAAAAGATACAAATCATCCACTAACATTTTACAAAATGTTTAACTTAATTTGTATCGTTATCATAGAAATCCCTCTTTCTAGTGCTAAAGGCATTTAACACATCCTTGGTAAATAACCAATAGAAGTACTTTCTTTAACCCTAACACCTATTCCTTACATCTTCCCATCACAAAAGCAATCCCACAACCAGAATGACAAATCCTGTAATAATCAGATCCATAGAAGAATAAACTCACATTGAAATGTCTTTCCCACCCCTCCCATTGATCGAAAACCTAGATCCTAAGTTGACCAAAATACCTACCACAATCTTGATGCCAACCCCTTTCACTCTAACAAATTGGAAATCACTTTTTGGAAAAAGCAGTGTCTAGGAAGATGATGAAACGCGTCCTTCACTTAACCAGCAGGTTCTCAAGCTTGTTGGTTCAAGCTTTGCAATAGTCGTTTACAATGATGAATCCTACAGCTGCACTATGAAATTCCAACGTTCTGATTTTTGTTGTTTTTGAATAGTCTTCTCTAAATGTGTAAAAGCTACTTCCTCTCAAGTATAAAAATATGTAAAGGTTTGGTCTCCTTTGATTGAAGGTTCGGTTACACTTATAATAAAATTCCAGAACCAATGCCTGTATATTATAAGTTTTGTAACATGCTTAACACTCAAACTTTGGTAAGCCTTTGAAAAATAAAAGGAAGAAAGTAAGTTTTTTGGAACAAAGATGAAGTTTTTTTCCCTCATATATGTGAATAAGAAGATGATGAGCTTTATATTCAACTCTTACATTTAAAAAAAACATCTGAAAATCAATGGCTAGGAATTGAAAACATGCTTGTGATCTGAGAGACAGGAGCTTAACATGTCTTATGTTTCCTTTTGATCAGCTAAAAACAAAATACATGCACAACAACAACAACTGACATACATTAAATGCTACTGATTTTAAAGGTACATGAAAAACGAAATTATGATATGTAGGACCATAAAGATAGGCATGTGGTACAGATTGGACAAACTTTGATGAACATGCTCTGAATTTTCGACCAGCTTTGATATTGTGTTTGACAGCTTCAAGATTTCCTTCATTTCAGCTTCAAGAACAATGCCCCTTCAGGTTTTAAACAGACATCAACAAATTGTTCCATTTTTCTCCTCTGTAGGTTAGTTCTTCCTTTTCTTCAATGTTTCTGCCTTAATGTTCAATCCTCAGAATTTCACTTCTTAGATGCATGGTTTTCTGAATTATTTTCAAAATCATTAGCTCAAGTTTCCTTAGATGTCTTGGAACCTTTAACTTGGTCTTCAGCCTTCCTTTCCTCTTCACCTTAATTGCCATTGCAAGATCCTCCTCAAGCTTTAATATAGTAGGTTTCACAAAACAACTTAATTCAGCAACTCCTCCTTTGTTTTGTTGAACTTGCATGCCTATCATTTTCCTTAAAGATTCAAACCTCCATCTTGGCAAAGCCTCGGTGAATAAATCAACGAGTTGAAAACTTGATCTGCAAAAAGCCATCTTGATCTCCTTTCCTTCGATCAATTCCCTAACATAGTGATACTTCACCTTCATATGCTTGGTTCTCATATGATTAGATGGATTTTCAGCCACTAAAATTGCAGCACTAGAATCACAATAAATAGTCACACACTTATCCTTTAATTCACCTACATCCATCAAAAATTTCTTCAACCACTAAGCTTGTTTAGCAGCCATGTTTACTGCCACATATTCAGCCTCATCAGTTGATTGAGCAACTCTCCTCTGCTTCTTCGAACTCCAATCAAAGACTCCTGATCCTAGGCTACAGCAATAAACACTTCTGCTCTTACTTTCATTACTTCCAGCATAGCTAGCATCACTAAACACATATAACTCCATATTTTCTCCTCTTCCAAACTAGATTCCACAATCAATTGTGTGTTTAACATATCTAAGTACCCTTCTAGCATAAACGACATGTTGCCTTGAAGGATTTTTATTAAAGCTAGCCATAATATTTATAGCACATGCAATATCAGGCTTTCATGCATTTAAATACATTAATGATCCAATCATGCTCCTATAATAAGTTGCATCAAACTCCTTACCTAGTTTCGTAGGTTCCAGCTTTAGTTAATGTTCTATAGGGGTTCCCATTCCACTGCTTCCTTTCAATCCAAACTTGTCAATTAATTCCTCTGCATATTTTTTTCCATTTCACCTTTGATCTATCTCCAAACCCAAGAAAAAAACTCATATCTCCCAAATCTGTCTTCTAAAATTCTGATTACATTAACTCCTTAATTTCTTCTATCAATTTTTCTTGATTCCCAATTATCAGCAGATCATCAACATACAAGGAGCAAGTCAGCTTTTCCCTATCTCTGATTTTTACATACAAAGTTGCTTCGCTCTTGCTTGTTGAGAACCCATTCTACACTAAATCGTTGTTGATTCTTGAATACCAGGCTCTTGGAGCCTGCTTCAATCCATATAAAGCCTTCACAAGTTTGTACACCTTCTGCTTATGTCCATTTACAATATAACCTTCTGGTTGCATCAAGTAAACTTCTTCATCTAGCATTCCATTTAGGAGTGCACTCTTCACATCTATTTGGTGCACCCTCCATCCATTATTTGCAACTAGAGCCAACAGTAATCTCACTGTGTCCAATCTTGCTACTGGTGTATATGTCTCAGTGTAGTCTACTCCATACTCTAGTGTGTATCTGTAGTGCCTCCTTACAATAGGGTAAATGTCGCGACTCCTGGAGGTTATTCCGGTACATATCTTACGATAATGACGTGCTATGTTCGATCACTACATTCACTTCATATGGCATAGCATCATAAGAAAATCACAATATTTTTAAAACCAACTTTTTTCTCATTTCATTTCTCAAAACCGAAAGTCTACATTATGTCTTTCAACCTTTACTATATGTACATCAATAAAACCTGGTACAAAAGTGTCATGTGAAAGAGGAAAATATACAAAATCACCTAGTTTGTCTAAAAATTTCAGCTGACCGACCTTTGAGCTATGACTTCTCTTGCCAAAACACAATCTACATGGCTGGTAGAGCCTCTTAGTAGCTAGAGTTATCTCTCAGTCCTGAAAAGACAACGTTGTAATTTTGATGAGTTTTGCAAACTCAATAAGGTAACCATCATCGATGGTTCACTCAATTCATGTATCACAAACAATTTACATAACAAATAGTTCACAACTTTGCATAGTTGAACACATATCACATTTACATGTAAGAGCAATTCAATTTGGCATTTCAAACAATCCACATACTTGACAAAATGCATATGAAATGCTCATGAGACACTTTTCCAATTATTACGTTGTTGTGATCGAGTGCCTGAACTGTCTCATATCTATTTTAGATACTGGGCTCATTAATAACTATCCCTTATCTGATGGGAATACAGGGCTCATTTTACATAATAAGCCTTAGGCTCTTAATCACTGTTTAAGCTCGAGGCTCTTTTCACACATTGAACTTTAAGCTCTAATCGGTGGCTACTCTTGTCACAACTCCCATTATCTGATCATACATTCATGTATGAAATGTTTTGGCTGCAATCAAGCATAATATGAATTACATAGTTCGTCACATTCACATACAAGGAACACTTTAATATACATTCCACATTTCACAATCATTGGACCTTCTGTCTGGAATCAACAATCAAGCAACATTCATTCAATCATTTGAAAACAGAAATTAAGCAAACAAGTAATTAAGTGAGACTGTCTAGGTTACTCACTAGTTGCTCCCAAAGTTAATGCCTGGAAGTTTTGGCAACGTCTCGGGGTTAACATTCCAATTGATCCTCTATATCAAACGACATACACATATATCACAATTTGTACAATCATAAGTGTTTAATAATGCATATGAATGAAATGAAATATGTACAATACTTGTGCATAACAATCCCGAGTATCATTCCATTTATTTCATTACAAAATCATTCTCATAACCAAACTCATCTAAGTATAATTTATGCTTAGGTGTATGCCTCCCTAAAAACCATTAAAATCTCTATTCCTTTATCATTTACTCACTTCATATTTTTTCAAGTCACACTTTCAGGTCTACTATTCACATTCAATCAGAAAGTGAAACTGATGTAATTTAGTCATACTCTATTCTAGAAAAGTCTTCTCCAAGTCTTATGTTTCTATTGACACCAAAATCACTCAATTTGGTTCATTAATTTGGAAGATATGCCTCAAACATTTTCTGGTTGTCATATTAAAAAACAGTGTACTATGCACAACTTCCATACAGAATTTGAGCATCATAGGGACTAAATCACAATTTGACTTTTTCATATGATTTGTAATCCTGTATCTCTAGTTTACTTCAAATTAAAAATCATCTCATTTGGAATCCTACAAGTCCAAATATAATCAAAATACTGAAGGGTGTTCAGTAAGATAATTCCTATTTTCACTGTTCCAACAAATTCCACATTTTCATTTGATCAATCTTTTCCAATTCAATTCAAAATGCTACTAATTTTGTTTCCAAATCTTTCCTTATCACAACTCATATCAAGATCACTCATTCTACTCCCTCTACTTCTCATTTTCAATAAAATTACCTTTAAAATCAATTATATCCAGAAGTTGTCAATGAATACATGTACCATTATTTTTATGTGCAAAGATTCAATATTTATGTGCATATATGCTAACATTATGCATGAGCAGGAAAATGCATTTCCTTAATCTCTATTTGAGATCACATGTATCTAATTTTTGGTTTCTACCCCTTAGTATGGGAACGAGATTAAGGTTACGTGAATTTTTGCAAATGTTAGAGCTTCAAATAAGTAAGCTTCTTATGATTATGTATATTTTTGTATGAAATGAAGTATGCATCGTTAACTCACTACTAAATGGTTAAGAACAGTGATATTCATTTTGCTAGAAAATAAGTAAGGAGATTTTGAGTTTACCGTACATGTTGATTTTCTTGGGATTTGATGATTGAAATGTTATGGGATAGTGTTAAACTAGTTTTTGGAGTTAAAATATCAATGAAAACGTGTAGGGGATTAGTGCAGAAAAATTTGGAGAAATGGATATGTAATGTTCTATTATGTTGATGTTGTTACTGTTCACACACACACACACACACACACACACACACACACACACACACACACAAATATATATATATATATGAGTAAGTTTTGGAGTATTTTTAGAGATGATAAAAAATGAATTTAAA
>JANZLX010000007.1:27279364-27291951 GCA_025531955.1 Erythroxylum orinocense | reverse complement strand
CTAAAAGTTTCCAGGAAGTAGTGAAGAATCCTAAGTGGAGAGAAGCTGTATATGATGATTTGAATGCACTCAAAAAGAACCAGACCTGGGTAGTGACAATTTTACTACAGGGAAAAACAATGGTTGGCTATAAATGGGTGTTCACCAACAAATATAATCCTAATGGAAGTATTAACTGGTACAAAGCAAGACGTATAGTTAGAGGTTTCACACAGACGCATAGGATTGATTACTAGGAGACTTTTGTTCCCATAGTCAAACTCAATATTGTTAAGATTCTATTATCACTAGTTGCAAATCTTAATTGGCCATTATATCAATTAGATGTAAAAAAATGTCTTCCTCAATGGTGATCTTGAAGAAGAGGTATATATGAAAATGCCTTCGGGACTAAAAGAAACTACACATCTTTAGAGGGTATACAAGCTCAAAAAATCACTCTACGGCTTGAAACAATCATCTCAGGCCTGGCTTGATGGATTTGCAAAGGCAACGAAGAAACTTGGCTACTACTAATTTCAAATTGATCACACCTTGTTTGTTTGACGGCTAACTAATAGTAAAGTGACCATTCTTATAGTTTATTTTGATGATATTATTATTACAAGTGATGAATGCGAAGGCATGAAGGACTTAAAAGCTGCTTTCGCCTGAGAATTTGAAGTTAAGGATATAATCTATTTAAGATATTTTTTAGGGAAGGAGGTGGCCAGATCTAGTAAGGGCATTTTAGTGTCCCAAAAGAAGTATACACTTGACTTTTTATAGGAAACTGAGATGATGGGGTCAAAGCCTGCTGAGATACCCATATAATCAACTTATAAATTGAGTCTTAAAGAAGAAGGCACACCAGTGGATACAGGGAAATATCAAAGATTAGTTGAAAAACTGATCTCACACTCGACCATACATTAGTTTTCTTGTGAGTGTGGTTAGTCAGTTTATGAGCAACCCTCAATAGGAACATATGGATGCAGTATTCAGAATTTTGAAGTATTTGAAAATGAATCCTAAAAAAGGATTATTCTTCAAGAAAGGTGAGACGAGCATTGAAGTATTCACAGACGCTGATTGAGCTAGATCGATGACTAATAGGAGGTCTACAACAGGTTATTGTACCTTTGTGTGGGGTAATCTGGTAACTTGAAGAAGAAAAAACAATCAATGGTTGCCAGAAGTAACGTAGAGGCTGAATATAGAGCACTAAAATTGAGAATTTGTGAATGAATTTAGATCAAAAAACTCTTGGCCGAACTTTAGATCAAAGTAGAGCCTCAAATGAGGTTATGGTGTAACAACCTAGCAATTATTAAGATTGCAAAAAATTCTATCGATCATGAGAGAACTAAACATATGTAGATAGATCGTCATTTTATAAAGAAGAAAGTATATTCTAGTTTGATTGATCTAGCTCACATTTCCACTAGCAAACAAGTTGCAGATATTTTCACAAAAACACTTATTAGAGTTAGGTTTGAAGAGTTAATCAGTAAGCTAAGAATGATGAATATCTATTTACCAGCTTGAGAGAGAGTGTTGGCAGAATATTTTCAATTTTATTACTCTTTTTGTTTCCTTATTTACTCAATAGTTTATTTCCTAAGATATCATTTTATCTTTTAACATTTTGGTCCCTATTTTTGTGGGATCTTATTTACTTCTTTATTATCCTTTATTCTTGGTAATAATCAAGGGATTCAAAAGTAGACCTGTCGCTTATCTATATGTATTTCGGTCATTCATAAGAATAATATACAGACAATATTGGATTATCTTGCAATCTTCTGAGTCCAATTGTGCATAAAGTTCTGGCATTTATGAATGATTAAAGTGATTAATGCCACCGACTTCCTTGCGAAAATTGGCTCATCGCAGGCGACCCTATGGATTTATTGGTCGACCCCGCCCCCTGAGCTTCAGCTGCATCTCACTGGAGACTGTCACTTCGTTGTGTTTCTGAGGAACTAGTTTTCTCCAGCCTTCCCCTACTTACAAAAAAAAAAAGTGATTAATGCCATGGTATGAGCCCTTGTGCCGAGGTAGGCTTCATAGTTGCTCCTCGGAGCTCGTACGATTATAATTTGGGCTCAATGTTGGCACCGAGTTGAGACCAACAACACAGGTATATAAACAGGTTCAAACTTTATGCCTGACTGATCAAGCATGAACTTCTAATCTGCAAAAAAGTCTCAATTTTGATTCCGATTTTGATAGGTTAGTCGAAGCATTTTATAAAAGTTCAGAACTTCAGTTATATAAACAGGTTCAAAGTTTTTCTGAATACTTAACAGATTTAAATCAGAGCTTAGTCAGTCAACTTTACCACTCACGACTTCAAACTCAGAGAAAAAGAAACAAATGCGAAACATTCTCTGTAAACGAGAGTAAAGTGTTGGTGGGCTGCATCATCTGAGAAATCTGATTGGCTAACAGATAGTTTCCTCAAATCTGATTGGCCAATCTGTGCTCTCATGCGTCACACTTGTTTTCTCCACATCTTCATTGGATAGAAGTCTCTAGACAGACAGAGGAAGACTTTGAAAGGTCTAGACGAACATGGAAGTCAACCCACCACACAATCATAGAACACTAAGGATGACCTTGACCCTGACCCTATCCTTGAGTCCTTTCTCATAACAAAAAAGCGTTGCCTTTATTTCCAACAACCAAAGATTGGTCCTTTTTTTCCTTTGGCATTGTGGTTTCCAGGAAATTCAGACAGTAGTCCCTCTCATGTTGCAAAGATGTTGTCTTTTCTTCTTTTCTTCTTTTTTGTCTGTTTTCCCTTCCGTTTCTGTTTTCGGTTTTGGAAATACCGAGGTTCCATCTTTACTTACTGTAAGTACAAATAGTGATCATAAACAGAATAGACAGAAAAAGAAGAAGAAGGTCTAGACATAGAAATGAACTATGGCCGGTGGAGCCCGCAAACACCAACATAATTGGACATCTCATCTCAGCCACCTCCTTATTGGCCATTAACATTTTAATTTAATGAAAATTAGATCGCGTTACTTAATACTTAAAGTAAGCGCTGTAAGAAAGAACATGATAAAGTGGCACAACTGCAATTCCACCATTCAACTCGGGGTATTTAGTTATCATACTTTTATAAGTAGTCACAGAGGGTCACCTAGCTAGCTCGCTTTATAGTGAGGCAGTAGTTCTTTTTGCTTACAATGGCGGAGCTCGTCTTGACCAAGCTTCATCCTCTATTTAAGCTTTGGTTCTTGCTGTTTCTCAGTCTGATTCATTTCTCAGCCTCCGAGATCATCTTTGAAGAGACTTTTGAAGGTAAGCTCCTCTGTAACTATAGTTTGTTTTTGTCTGCACTAAACTATAACTTGATGTGATTAGGAGACAGTGACAAGTTTCCACATCATCCATAACTTGGATTCAGAAGATTTCAAGTTCAAAACTTGACTTTTGGAAGTTGAAGCTATAGTAACCTTTTGTTTTTGGCTTCTGATACGTTCTTGCCTCTCGATAAGCTACACAAGAAAACAAAGATTCCAGCTTTAACAGAGTCCTTCTCTTTAATTTTTTACTTTTGTGGTGTAAGGTCGTGATCTAATTGCAAATGTGACGTTTTCTTTTGCTGAGAGAGCTCCTTTAGAAAGAGTAGTACCTTTATAATTTGCTTCTTTGCTTAACTGAAAGGAAGTACCTTTCTGGGTATTATTGCTATGGCTTTAGGAAAAGGAAGTGCTTTGGCTTGATTATGGTTATATGTTTAACTGCTCAAACCTTATTTAGTTTGTTGTGTCGTTGACTTCTCCTATGTCTTGGGAAACAGATGGGTGGCAAAGCCGATGGGTTAGATCTGATTGGAAGAGGAGTGAAGGAAAAGCAGGGTCATTCAAACACACAGCTGGGAAGTGGTCTGGAGATCCAGACGATAAAGGTATTATCATATTCCCTGATTGAGATATTTAATGTCAGAGCAAGTACATCATATTGAATCACCTGAAGCACACGCCTGGGCGCACACATACACACATATATTCACCTGATAAAATGCAACAGAAAGGGAAGAATAGGAATGTTTGCAATTAGAGAGAACTCTGTTTATATGATAACGTTTGCAATTAGAGAGAACTATGTTTATATGACAATATCTTGAGGTTGGAGCTTGGTGTTCATTTTTGTGTTTATCTTGCAAAACAAATGATATTATCCTAGCAGGTGCTATAATGTTTCTCTAATTGGATTTTGTGCAGGTATTCAGACAACCACTGATGCCAGGCATTTTGCGATGTCTGCAAAGATACCGGAATTTAACAACAAGAACAGAACATTGGTCCTTCAGTACTCGATAAGGTTTGAGCAGGACATTGAGTGTGGTGGTGGATACATAAAACTTCTCTCAGGTTTTGTAAATCAAAAGAAATTTGGTGGAGACGCCCCGTACAGGTGCATCTACAATTGGCTCTTTTATGGTTTTTTGCATGAAGTAATGCACTTAAATTTCAGTTGTTATGTCTTAGATCGGAGTTAGAACCTTCATTAGTTTTCTTGCCGTCAGTTCCTTTGTTAGCTTTCTTTAAATATCACTTCTTCACTGCTAAGGTTCTTGCTAGTCAACCCACTCCTCTCTCTCCCTTTTCCTCTCTCCATCTCCTTTTCCCCTCTTCTCTTGTTTCTCATTGCTTTGTTTCTTGAAGAGTTTTCTATTGACATCATTTGCCAATTTCTGCAGTGTGATGTTTGGACCAGATATCTGTGGAACACAAACAAAGAAGCTGCATGTCATTCTTTCTTACCAGGGTCAGAACTATCCTATTAAGAAGGCTTTGGAATGTGAAACCGACAAGTTGACGCATTTCTACACATTCATCCTAAGACCTGATGCAAGTTATAGCATCCTAATTGATGGTCGTGAAAGGGATTCAGGAAGCATGTATACAGATTGGGATATCCTTCCTCCGCGGAAGATTAGAGATGTTAATGCTAAAAAGGTTTCCAGATTCTACGCTCAAGAGCTTGAATTTGATTTTATTTTAGATTGCTCATTCAAGAGTGAACTTAGATGCTATAACCTTTCACTGGCTTCCTTTCCATTTTCACAGCCTGCAGACTGGGATGACAGAGAGTACATTGATGATCCTGATGCTGTGAAGCCCCAAGTATGCGTCAAACTTCCTTTCTTTCTTTTTTGTCCATGTTTTGGATATAGTGGTGTGTACTTAACTGTTATTATCTTCGTGATGCAGGGCTATGATTCTATTCCGAAAGAAATTCCGGACCCAAAAGCTAAAGAGGTTAGTTGATTAGCTGTAGGTTAACTTCTTGGAAAAACAAACCACATGGTTATCTGCATTTTGAATTCTTGTGCCACCACAAAACTGATCAATCTGTTACCAGCTAACTATGTCTCATATAGACTTCTTGATGATAACACGAACACAATTGTTTCGTGATTTGATTCTTACTGGTTATATGATTCATGATAATACTGAAGAATGAAAAGCTAAATCGCACCATCATTTTCTCTTTGCTTAGCCTGAAGACTGGGACGATGAAGAGAATGGTATATGGAAACCCCCAAAGATACCAAATCCAGCATACAAAGGACCATGGAAGCCCAAGGTATGATAATTTGGATTTTAACAAGTTAAAAGCTTCTGTACTTAAAAGAGATTCTCATCATGCAAATTTCTTATAATATGGCAGAAGATCAAGAACCCTAACTACAAAGGGAAGTGGAAGATTCCTTATATTGATAATCCAGGTATTTTCATATTTGTTATTTGCTGCAATTTCTTTCCTATTTGTTCTTTTGAAGGAGTATCCATTCTGAAAATTTCCTCCCTTGTGTCTTCAGAGTTTGAAGATGACCCTGACCTTTATGTGCTTAAGCCAATCAAGTATGTTGGGATCGAAGTATGGCAGGTACAGAAGCTAAAAAAATTCACCATTTTCTGCTCTGGGTTTCATATTCTAAATCAGTAATACCATAGCACATATTCTCTTTATTGTGATTGCAGGTGAAGGCTGGATCAATTTTTGATAATGTACTAATATGTGATGATCCTGAGTATGCGAAACAAGCAGTACAAGAAGTTCTAGCAAATAGGGAGGTAAGTAGTTATCTTTGGCAGTTGGTGTGTGGAAATGGAACTTTATGATTTCATAGGACTAAATTGGATTGTTTGTTGGGAAATTCAGATCGAAAAGGAGGCATTTGAAGAAGCAGAAAAAATAAGAAAAGCGAAGGAGGAAGAGGTTGTTAACTTAACTGGACAAATTTATTCACTAAATTATCTATCAGCTTCTGGTTTTTTTGTGAAAGATATTTTTTTGGGTTGTGCAGGAAGCTCAGAGAGCTAGAGAGGATGGTGAAAGGAGAAGAAAAGAAAGAGGGTACGACAGACATCGGAGAGATCGATATAGAGACAGATACAGAAAGGTTTGTGTCTGAATCGTTTGGTATTATGCTTCTAAAGATTGTACGAAGAAATCAAACTTGTTTTTTTTTAAGGGTAATGATCTTTACCCTTAACTAATGAAAAAGATGTTATTTTGCAGCATGATCCGAGAGATTACATGGATGATTATCATGTAAGAATGAGTCTGCTTCTTCTTATATTTCTTCATTTACATGCTTAATACCAATCTAGTAACCCAACTGTTCTTGTTTGGTGTATTTGATTTTGGGATGCAGGATGAGCTTTGACGGAAGGGCTTGCATTTGCGAGAATCAGACAGGCATGAGACAAGACAACTACATCGGATTGGAGGCAATCCCTTCTGTTATTGTCTTTCTGGTTTACTGTTTCCATGAAACTATTGTGATGTTAACATCCCAAGCAGCTTGGGTGAATCTATGGAGGATTCTATGAACTCTTTTACAATCTTTTTATCTTTGAAACAAAAACATGTCCCATCATAACATGTTGGTAGCAGAGGTAGTGGCAAAATTGAATATGACCAAATTGAATACGAGTGTTATTCAATGTCACACTTAATAATCAGTCTAATTACCATTTTATAGCTTATAAAAGAGTTTATAAGTTTGATTGATCGCAAATAAAATTTTATTAATTTTATCGAAAATAATTTACCTTATTCAATTTTAATTTAATTAGGTTTGTATTTCGAAAAATTCTCATCCAAGGCTTGTCCAATTCATGAGGCCCAACTTAATGGATTATATGCACATTGCTTCCCTAAACAACACAGAACTCAGAAGTAGGGGAAAAAAAAAAGATATCTTTAACCTTCTTTCTTAAACCCCATTTCTTGGAAGAGGCAGAAGAAGAAAAACAATGGCTTCAGCTTCTCTACTGCGATTTTCACCGATTCCCACTTCGAAAATGGTATCAAAATTTCACCTTGTTTCTTCCTTGTTACCGCCTCTCTGTCTCTCTTTCAACCCACTGTCCAGTTCACGCCGGTCGCCGAAATCAACCGTCACCCGCATGTCATACAATCCCACGCCGGCCACCGACCGTCTGATATCGGCCGTCTCTTACACACTTCCCTTCTTCAACTCTTTACAGTACGGTCGTTTCCTTTTCACCCAATACCCATCTCTGGGTCTCCTTTTTGAACCTCTTGTACCTCTCTTAAGCCTCTATCGATCCGTTCCCTATGCTAGTTTCGTGGCCTTTTTTGGTCTTTATTTAGGGGTTGTCAGAAACCCTAGTTTCAGCCAGTATGTGAGGTTCAATTCGATGCAAGCTGTGACCTTGGATGTTCTCCTGGTTGTGCCTTTGCTTTTGGCTCGAATCTTTAACCCGGGTCGAAGTGGGTTTGGGTTCAAGTTGATGGTTTGGGGTCATAATGCGGTGTTCGTGTTTAGTTGCTTCTGCTTTGTGTACGGGTTGGTGAGTTGTGTTCTGGGTAAGACTCCTTACCTGCCCTTTGTTGCTGATGCTGCTGGTAGGCAAATTTAAGGCCTGTCATGCTCTGTTCGCAAGGTGTTTGAAGTATGTTCACAAGAGGATGGAAATGAAAATGGGCTAGCTTCGCTTATCTGGGATTGTTTCACTGGTATTTTGGGAATTGAAATGTTCCTTTTTCGGAGAATTTTGAGTTGCAACTATCCGAGTCATTCTTACTGTTTTTTCTCCATGTTCTGCTTCTTTAGATGGTCAAAAGTTCCTATGTTTTCGGGACCCGTACAATAACATTCTGACAGAAGATTTCATTTCCTCAAAGAGTAACCCCTATGAATTTTGCTTTGCCTCTTTTGTGCTAATTTTACTTGAGGATCACTTATCTGGTATGAAGTTTTAGATATCAGGTCGTTTTCAAGAAGTGGTATCTCAACTCCAGTTCCAGAAACAGAACATAAAGATCCTTGGAATGGTTTCCCAGAAACACATTAAAGCTATACTAAGCTTTTCAGTTCAGAAGATCATTAACAAGTGTACCTTTTGAAGAGATGTAGATTCAATGCCTGTTTTGCTTCCTAGATGCAAAATGAAAGGACCATACCAACATTAAGCAAATCAACTTATAAAACCAATCCATTATCTCGAAAAAGACACTGCAAAAAGAATACGGTCTCTGTTGTTTACAAGTTTCGAAGTAAACGAATTAGTTCATATGGGAAGTCAGTTGTGATTCTCATATCTAAAAGCTTAATTTCAAACAAAACATTCTAATACAAAACACAAAGGACCCTCAACTCACAACATCACCAACAACTACACTCGCTCGCATCTAGATCCTTGCTCGTTTCTTTTTAACTAGTCCCTTGGAGGTCAAGCATTAAGGTTCAATCACGAACAGAGGCTGTCGTGGTGACAAAAGGTAAATCCAAATCACTTGACAGAAATTGAAAAAACTTTTAAGTTTTGTTTGTCAATGGAAGAACAAAGTCTTACCATATCAACACTGACTGACTTGCCATCTTCTACAAGGATCTCAACTATGGTTCCAGATTGATCAGCCTGAAGAGTAATACGTTTGGAGAAAGTTAACACTCGGGTAAATGCTGCATCAGTGATCATATAAACTCACATGCCAGTACATCCTAATGCGGATCATCAATACTGTTACAATCTAACTTAACGTTGAATACTTGTTACTTTATATCCTCATTCATCTAGCAGGCATCCATATCCACAGAAAACAATTGTTGTTCACTAAGAGCTTATTATGATAAAACAGGCACTAGTAAAACTGAATGGAGAAGATACTTCAAACTTACTTCTATCTCATTCATCAATTTCATGGCTTCAATGATGCATAAGACCTGCCCCTTCTGCACCTTGTCTCCAACCTAGAATGGAAATGCTTATCGTTTTCCACATCAAGCATAAACTTTCATCAATGAGAAACAGTAAAAGCACCAATAGAAGTTATTTACCTTCACGAATGGGGGTTCACCGGGGCCAGGGCTTCTGTAGAATGTTCCTGCCATAGGGCATTTAAGTGGTGGATGTGAAGACTTTGGGGATTTGGCAGCAGCAGGAGCAGGTGATGGTGCAGCAGAAGATGCAGGGCTAGATGCTGCAGGAGCAGCTGCAGGAAGGGGTGGTGGTATTGCTGGTGGTACTGATGGGGAACTCATTATAACAGGAGCAGGAGATGATGGTTGAGGCAAGGCCTCCTTTTTCCTAATTATCAGTTCACAGTCAAGTTGTTTCAACTGTAACTCTACAATATCCCTTGAATCAACAAGTCTGCAACAAGTAAAGAATATCTTTGTTACAATAAAAATGGAGTCTATGTGAAAAGTACAAATTTTGATTCAATTCACTCACTTAACAAGGCTTGATACTTGAGTAATGAATTCAGAGATAGATTCCTCTGTAGCCAAAGTTGGTGGTGAAGGTTCATTTGATGGCTTAGCATCCTTTGCTTCCTGTGATGGCACTTCTGTTTTAGGAGGAGATGATGGTGCAGCATTTGAGGATCCCTCGACAGCAACCTTGAAGGCAACAGATGACCCCAAAAGCGTGTCGAGGAAGGAACAAAAACTTGAAAATAGATCTGCTAACGGAAACTTTTGAAAGAAGTTTACCTCATTCAATTGTCCTTTCACCACAGTGGAACAGTTGTGACCAGGCTGCAAACCCATAATATTCACAAAATTTTGTTCTTTATAAAAGAGTCTCAATATGCTAATTTGAAATGAAATGTAAATAAATGGTTAAAACTGGAGAATATAGTCTAATCATAAGAAGAATTCCATTAAGAAAAAGCAATGTATGTGAACAGAGCAGGTCCAGATTTGTAATAATGAGATTCAAAATGCCTCAATCATATGAACAGCTTCTGATACTACAAAGTGAATAAGATATAAAATGTGCAGGCCTAACATGTCAAAAATTGCACGAGAGAGAGAATGCATGAGGGCATTTCTCTTTTCTTCAAGTTTAAGAAATCATCAGGATACCATACTAGCTTAGTCTGCCAATTGCATTCTACAAGGTCACGATGCAACCCACTAGACATATCTACTTGGGCCATGACCAATCCATCTGGTCTCCATCATACTAACATCAATGATTGCTCCGATAACTACAGCTCTTGCAACAAAAAGAACAACATTCTACAAGTTCCCAATGCAACCCACTATACAGATCTACTTGGACCATGACCAATCTGTTTGGTCTCCATCGTACTAACATCAATGATTGCTCCGATAACTACTGCTCTTGCAACAACAAGAACAATAAAGCGTACACATCCTAACACCTCTCAAAATGACTGCAACTGCATTCTGAAATTTATTGTTTCAGCAACAAGCAGACAGTATATGCAATGGACTACTAAGTTATGCTAAACCTCCAGTGTGTGGTCAAGTGATTGCTCAGAGAAGTTTATTTAAAGACAAGTAGAAGAAAACTCAATTTGTCCACTGCTTACTCCATCAGAAAGCCAGACAGTAGATAGCACAATTTTTAAGATAGAGAAGTTAATAACTTATAGGCTACAGGTTTTTTTTTCCCCCCTTTTTTCTGATCCTTAATACAAACATTTCTTAACAGAGAGGCCTACAAAGAAGTTGATACATAACATTTCAAATCTTGTTTAGACCGTGGTTAAAGAGAAGCAAACTCTCATGTTCTGGAGATAAAATGTCATAAAAATGTCAAGACATCAAATTTCTCCATTAACTTCATTTAAGATTTTGCAACAACTGACCAACATGCAATAGTCGCGTGGGACACTTTCTACTTTAAAATGACAGCACAGGCATGCAACACTTCGATGTGGCTTCCTATTGGCTGTTTCCGTTGAAACAGATGAAGATTAAATGTAGCAATTCAATTTCTTTTTTCTTCACTTCCCAATTTTCGTCAGCAACTAGTTAACCCTGAATCGAGTTCAGTTCCTAATTCTCCAGAAATTGCCGTACAATTGAAAAAAAAAAACCAAAGTAAAGCAGCAAATTAACTGACAATAGATTTTCATCAAGTGAAACAAGGAGATAAACCTCAATGATTCGAGGAATTGTAGAAAATAATCAAATGAACTGCATTTTATTATGTAATGGAACTCAAAGTTCTCATCAATATCATTGTATCTTTAATGTTATTTCCATCGCTCAGGGGTCAACAATGATGAAATCAACTAAAAAGATCTTATAATCTAGTCTCCCTCTCCTTTTCATGGTTTTAGCTTCTCTGGAATCTCAAGACAATAACAAAGGGAAATAACATAAACGGAAAAGAAGAGCAAACCATCCTAAATGATAGACTATCAAATCAAAGGTAAAGCATTTAAGAACCGTATAAAATGGCATTCCAATCTTGAAATGTAGCATAAGCCAAACCAAAACAACAAGAAACCTAAAGATTCACAAACATCAACACTATTCTCCACATTCCTCGGAAAACCAAATGAAGGAGCCAATTCAAGTAAAAGCAAAAGGACAATAGATAACTACTAAAGACTCAAACTTTGTAAAATTCCCAAGAAGAAAAACAAAGAAAGATGAATTACCTTGGTGAAAAATCGAAGCTTTGGGTTGGGCGAGAGGGGAAAGCAGACCCTGGAAAAGCTGGGGTTATTGCAATGAGGCAAGCTGGTGGTGGAGCTCTTAATCACAGGTGAAGGAGATGGGGTAGTAGAGAGTGAAGAAGCCATCTTTGAAAGCTTGCGTTTTGACAAGCACAGAGAGACAACAAATGGGGTTGGTTGTGATGGATTATATAGATGTTAGAGTAGATTAGGTGAGTGCTTTGGGTTTTCCGTCAGATGGGTTAGTTTCGAGTGCTGAGCTGAAACTGTGACATAGAGAGGCGAGACAGCAGAAACTAAAAAAGCCACCGAATCAGCAACATGGCTTCGCCTTATAGATTTCAGACTTTCCGATGAAACCAATGGGAGTAAAAAGGAGGTAAGATCTTATGTCTAACAGTATGTTATGTTTTATATGTTTTAGATATTTATTTATGTGGAGTCTTGCAGAAGACTCGTATAAATAAATGCGAGACTCGCATAAATAAGTGTGGTCGGGTCGACCGTGCAAGGCTCGGACTCATCCAAGACAACCCACGGGTCGATTGGTCCATCCTCTATACAGCAGGCCCTAAGCCCAGCAAGTATGACGGGCTCCAGCCCGGTCCACGCTCTCCATAGCCCGCCAGCGTAAGCGGTCCGTTAGCATCAGTAGACAACTTCCC
>JANZLX010000007.1:27255346-27279264 GCA_025531955.1 Erythroxylum orinocense | reverse complement strand
AAATCACCCTGGCAGACCAAAGGGACAATACCTATTTGGGCAGCTCCAGATGCGGGGGCCACTCCCCTGTGGGCTTCCAGGCGTGGCGCTCCACGCCAACAAAACCCTTTGGTCAGGGGTTCGACTCCCACAAATCACCCTGGCAGACCAAAGGGACAATACCTATTTGGGCAGCTCCAGATGCGGGGGCCACTCCCCTGTGGGCTTCGGAACCCACCCAAACCAAAGTGGTTGAGATTTATAGAACAGAATAAGACATTATAATATTGGACAAAGGATTTCATCCGAGTAAAAGAGGTGAAGTTACTTGTTTTGTCACCTAAATCCAAATAAAAAACTAAATTTGAATATCATATTCAATTTTAAATATTGAATTAAAAAGAATTTAGAATTCAATCAAACAATTGTTTACTTACTCTTAACTTTGACTTGTCACTTTTTTAATTAAATTTGAATTCGATTTGATCTTTTTTTTTATGCACTCACAGTATCCGTCGGAATAAGTTACAATAGTTTTCAATACCTAAGTCAATTTAATAAATAAGAATGAACTTTTGAATATGCCTCAAGCTACTAGATTGGAGTTTAAATTCATCAAATTTTATTTATACAAGAATTTCAATTTATTATTATTTTAATTAGATTCGAACCTTAAAAATTTTGAAATCAGTTCGACTCCTTTAACATTTTTAATTGGAATGTAGAGCATGACATATCATAAAGAATGAACTTTTGAATATATTTAATAGGTGCTTGATTGTTGGTATAAGAAAAAATGATAAGATAAGGAATGAAAAAATAATGCTTGATAATATATTATAATTAAATGAACAGCATTTTTATATAAGCTTTTGGAGTAATACTATATACCCCTCAATTATGAGAGAAATAAATACTTCTTTATTTTTATTCCTTACTATATTTATTATAAATCATATTATCATTTCTTTGAGTGATAATATATTCAAGTTAGATCCGAATATAAATTTATTAAATTATATATATATACTTAATTTTAAATTTATTATTATTTTAATTAGATTTAAATAAGGATGACAATTCTTAGCCCATGAGTTTAAATATAGTTATTTTCAATGAATCAGTCCATAAATTAGGATCAGTTCAAAATTGACTCGAGATCTAATTATTCTAAAAAAAATAATATTATTTACCTCAAGTAAGCTTAATTATGAATAGCTCAAATCTAAACTCAATTAAAAAAATCAATTATTTTATATTTTTAATTTAGGCTATTGACATCCCTAAAACGAAGAAGGGCCAGAATAAATCATAAAGTTGGGCCTATCTCATAGGATAAATCAGAAGGCCCACAACTTAGAATATCTTAACTAGTACTCCTGCCGTTGCCATTAAGAGTTAAACCCTATCGAGTAGACCACAGATGAATCGAAAGCTCATATGCTTAATTTCGGAAGCTTCAACTCCAGATTAATGTATAAATGGCCCTGTAATTGCTTCCTTAATCTGTTTGTTGGAGCACACACATTGCAAGTTGTTTATGCTAAGAACCTGGAAAAAGGTTTCAGACTATAAAGGTGGCAGCTACTCCCGCAGTACTCCTGTTGATATTGCAGAAAACACTTTCCACAAACACAAGAAGTTGTTTTTGATCTGCATGCAAGTTACTGTGAAGTCTGGTTTTGATAACTCCACATTAGGAATGACCCAGGTACGGAACATGAACATCCATGGAGCTCCTTGGCAAAAGTGGTCGCCTCCTCCTGAGACGCAATGGCTGGTTATAACGAAACAGATTTCTTAGCTTTTCATCGATGGAGTATACTCCTATCATGGAAAGTAGGAGGTATGATCCATATAGAGCAAACCGCATTGATTATGGGAACAATATCAAAGCTAAGGAGATCAAAGACAGGGAACTAGAAAGCGCCATGAAAGACCGAATAATGGGTGCAAAACGAGTTTTAGAATGCCTGGTCAGAAGCAAATGTTAAGCTGGTCGGACAATTTTGTCCTTTCCCATAAATTTAGATATTATTTAATTGCATTTTTCGGTTTTTTAATAATTTATTGATTAAGTTATATAATTTGATCTAGATAAAGATAATAAAGTAATCCAATAAATGATCTAAATCAATGGGTCAAAAGTCAGGTGAAAAATAGATCTCAATCAATATAGACCGGACTTATATCGGGTCTATAATTGGAAAGTCTGATATGAAAGCTATATATAAAAGTTAAGGTCTCCTGCAGTTATTCATGTCAATTGTAAGCACAAGAATTCTCTAAGCCATTAAGAGAGTTTACGTTTTAAGAAAATTGTAGAAAGACCTTACCCGAGCCCCGGAGAGCAATTCTCGTGAAGGTGACTGTGGATTCGCGTCCATTTCGGCTTCGGAAAACTCATTTGAAGTTATGGAGACCGAAATTAGGAATTTTTTGCATTTTTTCTTTTCTTGCCCTTTCACATTCAATTTGGGATACGTAACTAAGGTACCGTTACATATTACACGTGGCATTAGAGAGTGACATGATTGGGTGGCTAAAAATAAAGATTTTTCAATTTTCTCTCCATAAGGTTTTTCGATATTTAACTTATGTTTCTGATTTTTTTCTTACTTTTTATTGCATGAAAGTAGTATACATGTATTTAGCCTTGAGAAACGGGGTGAAAATGAGTCAAGGAGTGCGAAAAATGACCCGAAACTTGCTAGAAATCGTCATTTTCTAGCAGGAACGATGGAGACCGTTCGCGCCACATGCACGTGCTATCAGATAAGAGCGCGTGGGCGCGCGTCTGGCGCGTGCACTGTTGATGCACATCGGTGGGCGATGCATGTGAGTCGCAGCTGATGTCATCGTAGATGTTAGCGAATGATGTCAGTGCTACAGTACGTTGGCACAATGTCAGTCGTACAGACATCTACAGTAGTTTAAAAAAACACAAAATTTTCATATTTCCCGTAAAGGTGCCCCAGGGTGTTTTGGGTGAGTTTCTGAATCCAAAAAATTCAAAAAGTGATTTTTTTCCAATTTTTGGATTTATTACATTAGTAATAAATTAAAGTTTAACTCCAAGAAATGGAATTAAGACTTTTTGAATCCGATTTCGAGTGAATTTTTATACTTCGGACATCACATGAGGGAGATACTTCAAGTTTTCGTATCTAAGGTCTTATATTCAGTATTCGAGATCGCATGATAGTTACTCAAAAAAGGTTTTAAGACATTCTAAAACTATTTTGAGTGAATTTTCATGCAATGAACTTGCCACAAGGGAGATACATGAGGTTATCGCGTCTCGGGTGGTCAGTTCAGTATCCGGTGATGCACGATAGTCGCTCTATTGAGATTTTTCCTTTGCAAAAGTCTCAAGTGAAGTTTTCAAAGAATGTCTTCAGCACGAGTGTGTGACAATAAGACTGTGCATTTAGATTTTTACATTTATTGATGTTATATTTTCACATACCATATGTCCATAAAGAATATAAAGATAACATAAAGATGTATCCCTTGTGTTTGTGGCATTTCAAGTCAGTATTTTGAATTGTTCTGCTTTTGTATTAGGGGATGTCTCTGATTTTGTGTTTGGTTATTCTGCTCAAAGGTATTGACCTTACATAACATTTTAAGATGTGCATAAAGGCACTAGTTGGAGGTAAGTTTTTGCTCAAGTGATCTATTTGGCTAAAGGTAGTAGTGTCATTAGAGTTAATGGTTTGTACTCTGATAACTTTTATTTCAAAGTATAATTGCATATATTTTGTATTCAACCTAAAGGTGTTTCATAATATGTATAATCGGATTTTTAAAAAAGATATTATTTAATGGCTTTAAGTATTGCTGTTATCCTACATTTGTGTTTATCTAATCAATGTTATTTTATAGTCACCTTTTTGGTCAACAAAGTCAGTGTCATCATTAAAACCTTTACTGGTTTCAATACAAAGAAGTGAACGGAGGATGTATCGAATGTTATAGAGATAGCTGAGGTTGATATGACTATACGGACAGATAGGTCATCTCCACCTACATCTATGAGCTCGAGAGTTCATAAAGTAGCTTATGAAGCCTGGGATCGGCCTAATAGATTATGTCTTATAACCATTAAGAGGTCCATACCTAATCATCTGCTTAGTGGACTTCTAGACACAGACATAGCGAAGGCGTTTCTTGGAAACGTCTCCTAGAGGTACATAGTTTCACCTAATGTTGAGATAAGTGCCTTGATGAAAAAATTATTTTTCATAAGGCATACAGGAGAAGGGGGAGTAATGAAGTACATATCAATAATGATCCATCTTCAAAGTAGACTAAAGATGCTAAACATTTCTTTTCCTGATGTCTTTATTGTTCACCAAACTCTGAACACACTCCCTCCAGAGTTTAGTAATCTAGTGATGACATATTACTCCCTGGATGAGGAATGGTATTTTAACACTTCGATAGCCTATTGCCTTGCTGAGAAGGAGAAACTCAAGTTTGCTACTCCTACAGCCCTCGAAGCAACTAAAAGGAAGGAAAAAATGAAGCCCGCTAAGTTTAAAGGTAGAAAGTTTAAATCTTCTCCACGTGCTGATGTTGGTCAAACCAGTGCTGGTAAAGGTCCGCATGACATAAAGAAGCCAACAGTATAAGGCTTAGAAGGAAAGACTATAATCATCAAGTAACACCTTCGCTTATTAATTTATGAATTTATTTTGCAATGGTCGTATTAAGTATTTGGTGGCTATATAGTAGAGCATCTGATCAAGGTGCTTCTACGATGCATAAAGCCAAATAAATGAAAGGAGAAACTAATGGTTCACAGCAATGAAGAAATAAAAGTAATATCTATGGAGATGTATGTACTGAACCTTGTTGTAAGGTTCATTTGGGTTTTATACGACACATTTTATATGTGATCTTTTAATCAATTTTAGAAAAACAGGGTTAATGTTTTGTATTTAATGTTTATGTTGCACAGTTGTTGTTTAATGCAAAATATAATGGTACAACTTTCTTGTCATATAGGATGTATAGAATGCGCCTTATATGCTTCTTCATATCTTGAGAAACAAGTTATGAAATGAAGAACCCTGATTAATAAAAAGCCATACATGGTGTGGCATGAAAGTTTAAGCCACATTTCCAAAGCTAGGATTGAAAGATTGATCAAAGAATGCATTTCTCAATTCTAGATTATTATGATTTGGGAACATATGTTAACAGTTGCAGGGGTAAGCTGACTAATAAGGATATTGAGGTCAACTCGTGCTTTTCATTTGTTGAGTCTAATACATAAAAATATTTGTCGACCTTGTATAGTTGCATTGTGCAATTCTAAATGTATTTTGACATTTGTTGATGATTATTCCCATTACAGTTATGTGTTTTTACTTAAAGACTGAAGGTTGAGAACCAATTAGGAAAATTCAACAAGATAGTCAGATTTGATCGTAGAGGAGAATACCATAGCAGACATGATGTTTCAGGACTTTAAAAGGTTTGTTTGCCAGATATTTTGAATCAGTTATAATATGTTTGCCGATATTTGGAATCAGTTATTATAGTGAACTAATTCACTATACCAAGAAATTCTGAGCAAAATGTGTGTTGCCAAAAGGCATAACTACACCCTAAAGGACTTAAAAAAATCAATGTTAAACATGGCTATTCTACTGAGATAGTATAATCCTTATAAAGAAAAATTGCATGCTCGTTCCACTCATTGCTATTTAGTAATATATATCAACCACTTTAGGGCTATAGATTTTACTGTAGAAAAAGGGGGACTGGAATAGTGGAATCACAAACAAATAAGTTTTTGAAATACAATATCTATAATAATAGTAAGCTTTTTAACCCTTCAGATGATAGCAGGGCAGATACTACAGTTATTATATACCCGCTATTCATACAGTTAGATTCGGTGGATCTAGGTCTTTGTACCGTGCTTGTACAAGAACAGGAATCCATACATGCACACACGGAGGCTCCTACGGGTACAAGATCTAATGTAGTTAAGTAAATCTACTAGAGTGAGACAACCTGCTATCTCATCTGATAACATAGTCTATTAGGTGAATAGGACTATGATATTAGACATGTTTCAAATCCAGTTACAGAAGTTGTTTTTGGACCCAATGCGGATGCATGGTAGGATGCAAAAATCCATGAAGCATAATAAGATTTGAGAGCCAGTTGATTTACAGCGGAACTGCAAACTTATCAGTTGTAAATGAAGATTAGACCTAAAGGATTTCAGAATAGAGTCCAGCAGTTTATAGGCTGGCTCAGTTACCTAATGGTTCACTCGGGGAGAAAGGTTAACTTTAATATTACCATTTCTCTCGTATCTTCGTAAGATACATTTTGAGTGATTAAGACAATTGTAGCTCATGATGATATAGAGTTACATTAGATGGCTGTCAAAACTGCTTTCTTGAGTAAAGACCTTTATAAAGAGGTTTATATGGTACAACCTAAAGGATTTCAGGATCCAAATAGCATTGACATGGTTTGAGTGTTATGCAGATTAATATATGGTTTACATCAAACCTTCCGAAAGTAATACCTTACAATTAATGAGATTATGACCTTTTTCGACTTCATGAAAAATAAAGTTAAAAGATGCTTGTAATATAAGGTCAGGGGGATCAAAGTTATCTTCCTATTACTGTATGTAGATAATATATTGCTCACATCAAGTTACTTGACCATATTGTATAAGGTTAAGCAATTTTTAGTCAAAAATTTTGACATGAAAGACCTTGGCGTAGCATCTTTTGTCCTAAGAATTCAGATTCACCGAAACATATTTCACCACTCGCCAAGCCTCTCATAGAATGCATACATTGAGTATGTGTTACAAAGGTTTAATACAGTTAATAATAAACCTGTTGTAGCACCTGTCTCTCATAATGAGAGATAATCTTTGGCATAATATTCAAAGAATAAAGAAAAAGAGAGGTTATAAGGAATGTTTTATATACTAGTACGATTGATAGCTTGATGTATGGCTATGTGCTAACGAGTGTAGAGATGATTAAAAGGAACTAGGATTATATGTTGACATATAAAAAAGTCAACGAACTAAACCTCGTAGAAAATTCAGATTCAGATTTAATTATGTATCCGGATGATCGAAAGTCCACTTAAGATTATAGTAACTAACGTACTATTATTACGTATTACAAAGCCACAGAACAGTAAACTAAAGATGGAGGCCATGGCTGTTACAGGGTGAGTTTCAAAACGAGAAGTGGCCTTCCCTTGGTATTTAATCCCAATAAAACTGAGGAGCACAGGAACGAGAAACGCAAGAACGGCATGGCGGGAAACAGATGTCAACATTTGCTGTGCAAAGTTGCACTTTAAGATTTTAAATGTGAGGAAATGAAATTGTTCGTGTTGAAGCATTTTACATTTGCAATTATATAGAATAGAGTAGTAGTTACAGAAAATATGTTTGTCGGTCAGGAAAGTTAAAGAACTCTGAGAGTAAGTACCGATGAAGAAACTACTTCCAACATCAATTGAAAGAAGAATTTGCAGGCAAGATCGTAACAAGTCGAGTGATTTATAGAGTAAAAGGCATGACATCTGGAAGTGGGAGTGCCTAGTAAGCCACTCGATCAACGGCCTATCAGATGTTTGATGAGTGTGAGGGGCAGGGGTGAGGTTAGATAAAGTCAGGATTTTTGAAAAGCAACTAATGTATTCATCCATGGAAATTGAGGGTACGTCCTTGTCTGAGCTGTGTGAGTACATACAAATTTTAAGTAATCGAAAGAACACAAAATCTTACAACAACAGAATCTCTAGATGCTTGGTTGCTTTTTAACGTAATTAGAGATGAGTAATTAACCAACATTGATCGTGATAGTCATACCTGATTTAATCCAGAGTTGGATCCAACTATATATACTCTTCAGCTTTCCAAAAACGTTAGTATTACTTGTTAAAAATGCCAGCTCTGGCTGCCAAATGCGGAATCCCTTATAAGTGATAATTTCCTTTTAACACAATAACTTCTCAAGAATTACATGTTTAAAATAGTTGTCAACTGTAGTTCTCTGACCATCTCTCTGATAGTAAAAATGTTGCATTGCTCAAATTCTCTTTTAAAATGTTATCTGGGTGCTTTTTTTTTTGTTATTCTACTCAGCTCAAGCGAAGATTAATCTAAAAATAAATAGTTTAAAAATATCTTCTCATGATTGGGATCTTTTTAAGATACCTTGTGGGGAAAAAAAAAAAAAAGGAAGATAAACAATGTCTACAAAAGGGCCGATTAATAGTTCATGCGGTTGCGTGGTCACTCTTTGAGTATCTTGGTTCATGTCATGCTTGTGTTGCCTTCTGTGACGGGCTGACGGCTGCCTTTTTTGCTTTGTTTACCCTTTTTGTGGTTAAGTAAGTCCTTTGATTTACTTAACTTTCCAAAAAATAAAAAGTTACAGCCAACCAAAGTCGATAGTTCATTGAAGCGGCTAGCAAAGTAATCATACTATTATCAATTAGCAATGATTCATCAAATAAAGATTCGTATACGTTAGATCATGAGCTTAATGTAGTAGAAAATCTTATCTCCATCACTAATTAATTTGACATTTCTTCTTTCCTCCATTTCCAGCAAGTGAGAATTACATGAAATGGATTCTTGTGTCACCATCTCTTTAGGCCATCCATTTTTATGATGATGCTGTTAAGAGATTCCAACTTTCTGATTGTCTAAAGCAAGCAGAAGTGTATAAAGTGAGCTTGATTAACTACCTTCAACCTGTTGGAGAAGTATGTAAATAGTGAAGAACCCTGGTCAACAACCAAACCAAAAGTTGACAACTGAATGGCGTAAAAAGTTAATGAGGAATCCATGTCTCAAACATGCTCCAAGGGCCAAGGCGGCAGCTAACCTTGTGGGGTAGTAAAATGCAACATCTCAATTCATCATGGTGGCCCACTACATACGAGATGGTGAATAGGTGACATGTCCTAAAGAGAGGTTTGGTCATCCAGGCCTGTGGAAATACCTGACACGCTCAACAAGCACATAATCTAGATGGAGAAAAGGGCAAAATTGCACAACCAGATATCAACTTCTAAGAATAAGGACACATTGAAATGGTAGGTGATCAATTCGTTGCTTTATAAATTAGTAAACATTCTCATTGCTAGTTTACATTAGCTCAACACAAAAATGGGCCTCAATAGCAAAAACAGTAAAATCCTGAAAAAAAAACGGAAATTTCGTTGTTCATAAGATCTTCTCTGCACTGCATAACTACACCGAAAAAGAAAATTTATAGTCCTTCCTCAATTCATCTTGATCATCTAACAAAAGCCTGGAACAATCGTCTTTCAAAAATAATTCCAATGACAAAAGGAAAGACAATTCTGCACTTATCAACGGCAGCTCTGATAAGGTCAAGAGCTATGTTAATGATTAGCATGTAGTAAATTACCTCACAGCTTGTGGTCAGTGCGCCCTTTTGTTCTTAGACTTAGGTTGTACCTTTCCATATGCAAGGAGTCGACTATGTGACAACTTGAGCTCTGCCTTTCTGCGTCTTCGCTTGGCATTCCTAGATAGATCGCCAAGATCATTGCTTGACTGCTCCAACTTTTTGTTCTTTTTAACAGATTTTTCATTTTTCAACTTTCCTCGGACAAGCTCTTTGATCTGTTGTCTCTTATTATTTGGTACCTTCCATTCCTCCTCCCTGTAAGGTGCCAGCTTTTTTACAGAAACATATTGATTCAAATCCTTGTCATCCAACATCAATATCTCATGTGCCTTCAGTCCATATCTCTTGGGTTTCACTTTGGCATATTTAAACCTGGTCTTCAAGTCTCCAATAGTACCTTCGTAATCCAACTTATAATATTCCTCCATCATTTCTTCTTTAACTTTCTTGACAAGTGACATTTTTCGTTTCCTCTTCCGCATACTTCCATCCCTCTCTTCTTCATGAAATTCATCTTGGTCATTTTCAACCTCACCATTTTCAGCCTTTCTTTTCAAGCTCTTTTCTCTTGCAGCTAAAAAGCCACCACTAAAATCAAGTTCATCCCAACCCTTGGCAAGTCCAAGTAATTCATCCTCTTTACCAAAATCAGGCTTCTCAATTTCACCCTCATCATCGTCATCATCATCATCATCGCTATCATGATCATAATGCGGATCAATATCATCTGCATCATAATACTCATCGTTGAAAGCCTTTTCCATCATTTTATCGTATTTTTGAGGATCAAATTCCTCCTCCAAGTCACCCAAATCCAGCGGACAATCATCACTACCCTTAGCCCCAGCAGCTAACATAATATTCTTCATCCTTTCCTGCATTTCCTTCTTCTTCAAATTCTTAAGGTGCTTCAACTCCTCCTTCCTCTCCATCTCTGCAAACTTTGTCCTCTCCTCTTTGCTCTTCCTTTGCTCTTTTCTAGCATTGTCCTTCTTCCTCACTGACCCTTCGATTTTCCTGGAATGACCCATAACCCTATCCCCAGCGTCCTCTTGATGCCTGAAAAAATTCATCTCATACTCCTCTTGCTTCTCAATCTCCTCCTCATCTTTCAACAACTCATCAACTTCATCAAACCCTTTATCATCCTTATTCCCCTTATCGACCCACATCTTATTCAAGAAAAAATCCTTCAAAAACATCCCGTTCTCGTCCAACTCCTCTTCCTGACCGAAATACTCACCCATCTTCTCCTTCAATTCGCCACCATCAATGTCTGCACCTTCAATCTCATTACTTTTGCCCTTGACTTTTAAAAAATCCTCTTCGCCATCATCCTCAGCATCCTTCAGAGCATCCAATAACGCGTTCTTAATATCATCCTGTTCTTCATTATAAGTCTTGGTTTTTCCCTTAGGTGGCTCAACTTCATCAAACTCAGGGCCTTCCTCTATCAAATGTTGAGCAACCACATCTTTTAAATAAACGGCTTTCTTTCCCTTCTCCTTTTTCTTATTCTTGTTATTCTCCCCATCTTCTTCTTCGTCTTCGCCGGAATCGGAATGAAAAAGAGACGCATTTTGATAAATAGAAGGGTCGCGGTTCCTTACCTTGAGTAAATTCTTAAAGAACTCCATATCCTTTGTTTTGCTGGGATTAGTAACATCAATATCTTCTTCATAATCGTCTTCATCGGAGGACGATTCCGAACCGGAACCGGAATCGGACTCTGAATCGTCAATCAAACCTTTCTTACGAAGCTCCTCGTATCTCTGGAGATCCTCGCGCTTCTTGTTGTGCTCGTACTTGCGAGCAAATTCCTTGTCCACTTGTATCTTCGATATGTCGGAGGCAGCGGCGTCGCCGTCATCGAAGAGCTTCAATCCCATTCTCTTACTCTTCAATCGCACGCACCGTTGAACCAATCAGAAACTTAGGGTTTATGCTCAGTTGTGTACCTACATATCTATGTGGCGTCAACCGGGGGTTTAAAGTCAAACTCTTATTATTATTATTTTATTATATTTTATAAATTTATAATCAATTAATAATATAGTTTAACACATAATAAATTATTATAATGAAATCACTAAATTTAAATTAATAAAATTTTATATAAGACAACAACACTATTATGAATCAAGTCTAGTGTTAACATTGTCCGCACGGGTATCTCGGTTGACATTCTAGGAAGATAACTTAAGATAAGGACTAAGGTTTGATTTTTAATAACGGGAGCGCATAGATTGCTCTATTAAATAGTCAATCGAGATCAGACCGTGATTTAACCCTTCACAATCTATTCGAGTCTGGGGGAGCAGCTGGGTTAGCTGATTGTACCTTTGGGACAAGTCTAGTGTTAACATTGAACCAGCAACCTCCGATGAATGTAGTATTAATGCTTCTCTACTTCACCGTAAAGATCGAACCTTTTCTCTTTTTATTGGCATTAACAAAAAATGTAGATGATACAGAAGAAAGCCATCTTCTTGTTCATGAAGAAGAAGAAGAAGCATGAACGCTTCTCTACTCCACCGTAAAGATTGACTCTTTCCTCTTTTCATTGATGTTAACAAAAATGTGGATGATACTGAAGAAAGTCATATTCTTGTTCTTGAGCTCCATCAAGAAGAAGAAGAAGAAGAAAAAGAAGAGGGCAAACAGAGCCATTTCCAGAAGAAGACTTGAGTAGGGTGCAAGTAATATGAAATTTCTGAAACTTTAATGTAGTAATTTAAGTGGTGTACTGGGCCGATTCGGTTCCTCTCTTGTCCGAAACAAATGAGAAATTTTCATGGCGACGACAAATTTGGAAAAAAGAAAGAAAAAAAAAAGACCAACAACGTTGTTTACTATAAATATATGGTTAGAGCTTAGAACATGTATCTAACAGAAAAGGATGTGTCGCTTCCCGTTGAAACCGCGAGCTTTCCCTTTCATCTCCATCTCCTCTTTGTCTCTCTGTTATCTCTTGTCAGCTTCATTTCCCTTTTTTAAGCTTCCTAATCCGCTATTCATTCTCAAACTGTTTCCTTGGACCCAAAAAAAAAACCGGAGGAAGAACACGCCGATCCGACCCACCACCGTCAACCATCTGTAAAACGCTCCCTTTTGTTCAGACACAGCTACTGGGTGGTGGAGGTGGCATATTATGGATTTACACAGATTGGCGGGAATGTTAATGGTAGTCTTGGTCTTGGTCATTGAACTCGACATGCCTGTTCTTTCACGAGCCAACCTCGTTTTTAACGTCCAACATAAGTTTGCTGGTCGAGAACGAAGCCTCAGTGCTTTTAAAGCCCATGATGCTCAACGCCATAGAAGGATTCTCTACGCAGCCCAATTGCCTTTAGGTGGTAATGGCCATCCAGCTGAAGCTAGGTAAGAAATGGCTATGGCGGATTAACTTCCTATGAGATTTCTCTGTTATCTATGCTTGTTGAATGTAGTACGCTCCTCCAGCTAGAACTTGTTTCCTGGGTTTTGCTGATATGTGATTAATTTATTTATAGCCTCTATTTCACCAAGATTGGATTAGGGAATCCATCGCATGACTATCATGTCCAAGTCGATACAGGAAGTGACATCTTATGGGTGAATTGCGTCGGCTGTGACAAGTGTCCTGACAAAAGTGATCTTGGTGTATGCTTCTTCAACACCTTGGGATGATATCTATTACTGTTTAGATTAGAACATGAAGCCTTTAGAGTTATTATATGACAATTTGTACTCTCTTTCTTGTGGCAGATAAAATTGAGGTTATATGATCCAAAGAGTTCATCTTCTTCCTCGAGTGTTAATTGTGGAGATGAGTTCTGTACTTCAACGTACAATGGCGTAATTCCTGGATGCAATAAGACAATTCCCTGCCAATACAATGTTGTTTACGGGGATGGAAGCTCAACTGCTGGATATTTTGTAAAGGACACTTTGCATTTTGATCGTCCAACTGGAGACCTTCAAACTTCATCTACCAATGGGACCGTCATATTTGGGTATTGCTCAACTTCTGAGGTCATTTTGTGCTCTCTGAAGAATTTGGGTAGATAGTATCTGAAGCCATTTTACTTTGATGGGTATTACTTAGTTTTTTGGGCTCTTGATGGCTGCTTATATTTATGTATTAGCAAGTCTTTTTGAAGTTGAACTTGTTAACATATCTATATGATGCTGCTATTTCTGTGCATGATAGAATTTGGTGATTGATAGGTGTGGAGCTGTACAATCTGGTGGGCTGGGTTCCTCAAATGATGCACTTGATGGAATTCTTGGATTTGGGCAGTCAAATTCATCTATGATCTCTCAACTTGCTTCTGCTGGAAAGGTGAAACGAGTTTTTTCACATTGCTTGGACAGTGTAAATGGGGGAGGAATCTTTGCAATTGGAGAATTGGTATCACCAAAATTTAATACTACTCCCATGCTGCCAAACAAGTAGGTTCAGTTTCATCTAGGATGAGCAAGATTTAATTAACTCTCTATCACATCTTGCTTTTTATTTTCTTCAATAATGTTTGCCCAAGAACTGACATGAGCAAACTAAGACGTTTGGTGCAGAGGAACTTGATGCATCAATGGATTTTTTTCTCTTTTACTGCTTGAAGTTTTCAGCTTTTCTTTGTTTCTTTCATCAATTAGGTAAGGTCTAAAGACTATAATTTGTTCTGATAAAATCAATTTCAGGGCACATTACAATGTTGTGTTGAAGGATATTGAGGTGGGTGGCTCTATACTAGAAATTCCAACTAGTATTTTTGACCTTGGAAAACAGAAAGAAGCAATTATTGACAGTGGTACTACCTTGGCATATTTACCAGAAGTAGTTTATGAGACAATGATGAACAAGGTACATTCTGTTATTTAGCCTCTTCCGTTTGAAGTTTGCAGCTGAATTTTAGGACTTATGGATAAGGTCTTGGTGGATTAGATCACGGAACGTCAACCTGGATTAAAATTGCACACTGTTGAGGAGCAGTTTACATGTTTTCGATATGATGGAAAGTAAGATTCAACTGCAATTACAGATTGAAGCTTCTTTTTTTTTTTTTCTTATGATCATATCTGTGTATCTTTAGCAGATATTGCCATGACCCTGAACAAAGGTTTTTAAACTAAAAAGTGCAAACTTTAACCTGCGTATATTGCATCCCGAAAAATATTGTTTTGTTTAATAGAGGATCTTGTAGCACAGATCTCCATTGCTCTGCTTATAACAGAGTTTTCTATTACATCAGATTACTTTTCTTAGTGCCTCAAGAATTTTGCATTTTAGCCAAATTATTTAAATGGATTTGGTACTAAATCTATTTTCTAGTTCTAATTATTAAGCAACATTCTCATTTTTTTTAATTTTTGGCCCTCTACTTTTGCAGAGTTGATGATGGATTTCCTGTCGTCAAGTTTCATTTTGCAGAATCCCTTACTTTGTCGGTTTATCCTCGAGAGTATCTGTTCAAAATTAGGGTAAGTATGATGGTTTAAGACTTAACATCATGATTCATTCTCAGTGTTTCATTACTAGAACCGTATTATTTGTGCCTTCTTGGATTTCAGTATTAGATAAACTCTAAATTGCAGTTTTTGTTTTGGCGATGTATGCATTCAATCTTTGGTTGAAAGAACCTTAAACCTTCTTCTCTTACATCTTTTCCATTCCTAATTTAAGCCTCGTGTGATTATATTCTTCAATCAGTTCAAGATTTTGGTCTTATTTGGCATTTTATTATGCTCTTTCATTAGCAACTATCTGCAGTGGCATGGTATATATCATGTTGATTTCAGTCCGTGCTAATTTCAGCCTTCTTGGCTTAATACAGTCCATATGGATATGACTCTGAAATAGAAGGTCTGAAAACATAATACATATTCTATTTTAGCCTCCTAGAGATAGATTTCATTCAGCTTTTCCTAGCAGGACGAATTGTGGTGTTTCGGTTGGCAGAACAGTGGAATGCAGTCTAAGGATGGTAGGGATATGACTCTTCTTGGAGGTACACACTCTCACTGCTTTTCCATATGAAAATCTTTATCGGCTGGATTGCTTAGTTCAGATGGTGCAATCCACTGTCTTGCATATAGCTATGGCCGTTCATTTTCAGTCAATTTATCCCCACGAGTTGCTCTGTTGCAGATTTGGCACTTTCAAACAAGATTTTTATGTATGATATTGAAAAGCAAGCCATTGGATGGACAGAATACGATTGTGAGTATGCTATGACCCCCTCTAAATGTTTTGCAGAATCAATTAGCGCAAGAAATACTTCTTCGTTATTTTCTCCAGTTAATATCTGTCAGACGAGGCATATTATCTAGACATCCATATAATCCAATCTCCTATTCTCCAATTGGTTCCCTGTTATTGAATGAACTATCACGGTTCTTTGCTAATTCTGTCTTACGGCCGGTTTAGGCTCATCAAGTATCAAAGTGAAGGATGAAACCACAGGATCGGTATATTCAGTAGCCGGTGGAGAAATTTCTCCGGCTTCCCACCTAACGAGTGGAAAAGGATTAACAATTCTGTTATTACTGTTGGCAATGTTTCAGAGATTGATATGAAGTGCAACCAGGGGTATACAGAGTTCTTTCATCTTCTTTGGTGCCATAGTTTGACCAAAATATGTTCTTTGTATATATATATAGATAATTAAATTTATACTCAGTTTCTTTCTATTTATTGGCAATATATAGAGTTCTGACCCCTTTTTGCCATGAATAGAAGCTTATCCCCTTCAAAGGTTAGGTTCCCTATTCTGTTGTACAGTTCCTGAGGACAGCCTTGTATTGTATCCCCCACATCAATACCTAGAATAACAGCTGTATGCAATGTACTTTCTGATGTAAACTATGGAAAGAGCTTCACTGACCTTGTTTTGAACGTTCTTTCCTTTCATAATTTCACTTTAGTATATTTGGTGGCTATCTCTTTGAAAACCTGCAAACATCTCTGTTAAGAAGGTGAAAGTTGATGAATCAATCATTCTCTGTATTTCTCACGAACCAGAGAATATTCTGACAGGCAGGATCCTGCAATTTTACCTGGAAACAAAAAACCTGGAAATTATATGATCCCTTTCCACAGGAATCACTTCACGCGTTTTTTACAGTTGACGATGATCATTAGTGCACTCTCATAATCAGCTATTTTAACTAAGAAAATATTGTTGTGAATATGAGCAACAGTAAACAAAACCAAGAACGTGCACGAACTGAACTCCAACCCCACTACCCTGCTTTGGCATCTCTTAAAGAAAAACGAATTCTCACTTTCCTGATTTGACACCTCAACGTAGGAAGACAAAGATTCAAACCCATCTCTTTCAATGATTGAAGGGCGACGAGTTTGCAGTACCCTTTTGGTTCCTCTACATCTCTTTCACACTGTTGCCTTACTCTTGCTTTCCCTGTTTCAGCTTTCCACAGCAGCAAAAAATGGAGTAATATTTCCTATCCTGGAATCGATTTTCCTGGCAAAATTACGGTTATAATCGTATTAGTCATCTTCACAAATTATACTCAGTTTTGAAACAGACAGAAACGAATCTAGCGCGAAAATGTAGTACTCTAATCTTGCTAGAAAACAAAGATCTAATCCAAAATTTATAAATAACTTAAAAAATAGACAAAAACCTTAAGAGAAATAGAATATTTTGATTAAAAAATAGACAAAGGTTCTTCTACGATATAATAAAGAAGTATTTATATGAGTTATAATGACCTTGAACCTAATAACAAGGATAAAAAACGTCCTTATAGTCCTAATAAAAGTAAAACATAATAAATAAAGAAATAGATTTTCTAATCTAAAGTTCCGCATCAGTCCCCTTCATTTGTAAAGAACTCGACCTCGAGTTATGCTCTGGATAACTTAACTTGCACTCCAATAAATTTCCGCAACATTAAAAGATGGGTTGATATTACGCATCCACGAAGGTAACTGAATGACGTATGTATTGTCATTAATTTTCTTCACAATCTTGAATGAACCATACTTTTTAGCCTTCAACTTGTGGTGATGTTCAATAATCCGCTTCTTTTTCATAAACACCATTACTTCATCTCCCACCTTAAACATTCGATTTTTCCTATGTGGGTTCACATTAGCCTTATACTTTGCATTAGCTTTCTCAAGTCGTTCCTTCACCTCGACTTCTATTTCTTGGGTTTCTTTAGTAAACTTGGCTGCACTCACATGGATGTTAACATTTGTAGGTAACTGAATAAGGTTTAGTGCATGATTTGGTACTTTAATGTAAACCATAGAGAATAGAGATCGACCGATGTGGATAGCATTGTTATAGGCAAACTCAACTTGTGCGATAAGAAAATTCCAATTCTTCGACTTATCACGACAAATACATCGCACTAAATTACCCAGAGTCCTATTCACTACTTCAGTCTGTCCATCGGTCTGTGGGTGAGCTGTGCTATTATACTTCAAGGATGAATCAAACATACCCCACAAAGTTCTCCAGAAATGACTCAAAAACTTAGTGTCTCTATCACAAGTAATTGATTTTGGAACCCTATGGAGCGTCACCACTTCTCGGAAGAACAGTTTAGCAATGGCTGTCGCATTTGTTGTCTTCTTGCATGACAAAAAGTGTGTCATTTTAGAGAATCTATCGACCACCATGAAAACTGAATCCATGCACTTCTGTGTTCTTGATAAACCCAATGCAAAATCCATGGAATGGTCTTCCCAAATATTATTAGGCATAGGTAATGGCATGTATAAACTCGTGTTTGATGCATGACCTTTATAAGTTTGGCAAATCTAGCACCTAGAAACAATAGAAATAACGTCTCTCCTCAATTTAGGCTAAAAATACCTTTTACGTATATCCTCAAGTGTCTTCTCTCTGCCCAAGTGCCCAGCTAACCCTCCTCCGTGTAAGTCTCTAATTACCTTCTCCTTCATTGATGTCCGCGGGAGGCATAATTGGTTACCTCTCATAAGGAACCCATCATGAATGTGGTAGGCTTTATACGGTTTCTCTCCTTGACAAGCTTATCATATTCCTTTGAAGTCTTCATTGTCAACATATAAGTCTTTCAAGTATTTAAAACCTTCAATCTCAATTGTTAGCATTCTGATCATGGCTACTCGTCGATTCAACGTGTCTGCCACTACATTGTTTATCCCAACTTTATGGACAAGTTTATAGGGGAACTTGTCAATATAAGCTAACCAACTAGCATGCATCTTGGTCCTCAACTACTTCTAACTTCCAAAATACTTCAATACTTGGTGATCAGTATAAAGAATAAACTCCTTTTCAATTAAATAGTGCTCACATGTCTTCAAGTCCCTCACAATGGCGTAGAACTCCTTATCATAGGTACTCCATTTTTACCTTGTCTCGCTTAGTTTCTCACTGAAGTATGTCATAGGCCTTTTCTCTTGGGATAATACTGCCTCGATACCTATCTCACTCGCATCGCACTCCACTTCAAATAACTTTTCAAAGTCTGGTAAGGCTAGGACCGATATTGTACACAGTTTCTCCTTGATAAGGTCGAAGCTTTGTTCTTGCTCTTTTTCCCATCTAAACTTTCCTTTCTTCAGATAATCTGTAATAGGAGCTACAGTGCTGCTGAAATTCTTAATGAACCTCTTATAGAACATCGTCAAACTATGAAAACTCCTCACATCTCCAACAGTTCTCAGTGTAGGCCAATTTCTAATGGTTTTTGTCTGATTTTCATCCACTTAAATGCCATCTTTTCCCACAACATATCCGAGGAATAGCAAATTCTCCAACATAAATAGGCATTTCTTTAAGTTGGCATATAATTGATTTTCTTTAAGGCCTTAAATACATGTCTTAAATGTCCCATATGCTCTTTAGTAGATTTACTATAGATAAGATTATCATCAAAATAAACAACCACAAACTTATCGATGAAAGATCGCAACACTTGATTCATAAGACGCATAAAAGTGCTAGGTGCGTTGGATAATCTGAAAGGCATGATCATATAAGTCATCCAACGCACCTATATGGCTCCACTCAGCAAATCCAATATATCATCAAGTCTCACAATGGGAAATTTATAACCAATAGTGCTTTTGTTAATCGCTCTACTGTCAACGTACATCCTCCAACTCTTATCCTTCTTCGATGTAAGTAATGTTGGCACTGCACATGAACTCATATTTTTTCGAATATGGCCTTTACTTATCAACTCCTTTATTTTCTCCAGCAGAATCTCATTCTCTTTTGGGCTCATCCTATAATGAGACATATTAGGCAAGCTGGCTCTTGGAACCAAGTCAATACGGTGTTGGATATCGCGCATAAGCAGTAATCCCTCTGGTAAGTCCTTTGGAGTCACATCTGTAAACTCCTCCAATATATATTGCACTTCTTGAGGTACCATAGGCTCGGGCTTGCTTCCTACTAACTTTTCCCCTTTAACCATTAACAGATGCACCTCTTTTGTTTCCTTCATCTCACTAATAAATTTGCCTCGATTATTCTCTACCTGTAACAAAGGTTTCTGGATCTTTCCTTGAGACTTCACGCTACTGATAGATACTAAAGTATACTTTACGCCATCTTTTACAAAATGGTAAGTATTTTTTCTTCCCGAATGCATTGCATTTACGTCAAACTGCCATGGTATCTAACATGCATCCATCTCTACTATGTCATAGTAGTGCTCATTCTGATACTTTCCAATAGAGAAAGTCATTTTACACCGTTCTTTAACCAGAATATGTCTAACCTGCTTGATCCACCCAATACTATAAGGATCCGAATGTGGCTCGGTAGTCAACTTTAACTTCTTCACAGTAGCTGCACTTATAATATTTTCCTAACTCACTCCATCAATGATCAACTCACACAAATTCCCTAGCACCAAACACCTTATACAAAAAAGCTTATGTCTTTGCAAATCACCATGCTCCTTACAGGATATCATCAGTCTTCTAACGATACACACATACATCTCCTCGTCCTCTTCTCCTTCCTGTTCCCAACCATCATCTTCGGGCCCGCATACTTCTTCTTCTTCTTCTTCTTGTTTCACCATGTTTACTGCTCTCCTTTTTAGACACTTATTAGATTTGTGTCCTGACTCGCCGCATCTGTAACACTTTGATAAAGCTAGTTTAATATACGGATTGGCAGGTTTGGAAGTTGTTGGAGCTACTTTGTTTGAGCTTCCGCCATTAGTGCTTCCCTTGCCAACACTACTCCTCGTAGGGGTTGCAATTACCACCTCTTTTCCTTTATCACCTAGACTCTTCTCACTTGTATAGCACTTAAACTCCCGTTGCTTCTCATTCAATATGGATTCAACTTTCATAGATAAATTTCTTGCATCTTACACTGTAAGCACTATTTGGATTCCTATCTTCTCCCTTATATTCGATCACAACCCTCTCAATTAGCGTGAGGCTTGTTGAGGATGAGATTCAAATAACTGGTTGCGAGCTGTTTAACCTAAAAAACTTTGTTTTATATTCATAGACGCTACAACTGCCTTGATGACACTGCTGATATGCACCAAAAATATATTGCTCATAATCTGGCAGTAAGAATCTCCCTCTAAGCAATTGCTTCATACTCCTCCACGAAGAAATCAGATTCCGCCCTTCTCTCCTTCTTGACTCCCGCAACTGCTCCTACCATACGGAAACTCCCCCTTTTAGTTGGTAGGCCACCAACTTCACTTTCTTATCCTCTAGAATCTCCGTATAATTGAAGAATCTCTCTACATCCGCTGACCAATTAAGAAAGACTTCAATATCGAGATTTCCGCTAAAAGATGGGATATCTACCTTAAGTTTATATTCATAATCTCCTCTTCGTCTTAGCTAGATGACTTCTCCCTTATCGCTGGAACTATTTTCATGATTCCATGACACGAGATTTTCAATATGAGGATGCCTCACAAGGTCACCTTCCCTAATAACTAGTTCCTCAATTCTTCTTGTGTTGTCTCCTTGCAACAACACTTGCAACTAGTCCTGAATCAGCGTCAGTTGTCATTTCATATTGTGAATTGACTCTCACACTCTAGGTAAACCACGAATGTCGTTGTTGGTGTTGGCCATTGTCGGACGAACAAACCTTGCATTTTCAAGGCTTTAATACCACTTAACGCAACCTGAAAATGCAGTACTCTAATCCAAAAGTACAGAAAATGCTGATTTAATCCAAAATCTACAAAGAACTCAAAAGTAGACGAAAACCTTAAGAAAAATATAGTATTTTGATTGAAAAATAGGCAAAGGTTCTTTCGTAATACAATAAAGAAATATTTATATGAGTTATAATTGCCTAGAACTTAATAAAAAAAGGTCTTTATAGTCTTAATAAAAGTAAAACATAATAAATAAATACATTTTCTAATTTAAAACTTCGGGTCGGAGATAAGAAAAAAAAAGCTTTCCAATTCGGACCAACTTGGAGCACTTTTACATGTTTTAAGTATGGGATGAAATAATTGTAAGAAAAATGAAAACACAGGTATCATCAAATTATCCTGAAACTTGGTGGTCCTCCTCCTCCTCCTCTTTCCATGGATAGTGCCCTGAGATGTGGACAAGAACACTAATGTCTTTAGTGGGAATTCACACCCCCCAACTCAGGGCCAATCATCTTTGTCTATAGACAACTCATACCTCCCAAAGACTTGACCCAAAAAACAAAAAAATGCAAACAAGTCTTTGATGTTGGTGATGACTTCAATAAGATGATTTTCACTCCATGTCCGTCCTTAATTATCGTTTACTTTGTCTCTACCTTCCATGTCCCTTTGTGTTTCCTTCTCCATAAAAACAACCTCCCTTCTTCATACATCACCCCTCTCTCTTTCCCTCCAGAATTCTACTTGGAAAGATACATATCCATCAGGTTTCTGACCATGTTTAACCTGAACGTGTTCTGGTGTGCATTACTGTGCACGTTCCTGAGTTCTACGTCCATGGAAGCAGCTCCTGGAAGCTCACTCATCACCTACTTACCAGGCTTTAATGCCTCCTCCTTCCCATCAAAACACTACGCCGGGTATGTATGTTTCGCTTCGTCTCCACTCACTTGATAGATATATATTAATTACAGTTTCTGATATGTGTTTGTTTCCTCCAACTTCTGTAGCTATATCAGCTTCGACCAGAAGAATCTGTTCTACTACTTTGTGGTGTCAGAGAGGAGTCCAACAACAGACCCTGTAGTTCTGTGGCTGAATGGTGGACCCGGTTGCTCTAGCTTCGATGGATTTGTCTATGAACACGGTACAGTTCTGTATACATAAACCATTTCTTTAAAAAAGTACAAAAACTCATGATTCTTATATTCTTTCATTATAATTAAAGAAAGACATTGGAACAAGAACGAGTTTTGATATCATCTTGTTAAACCCTTTTCACGAAATTTCAAAACGACTCAAAGTAAGCACGAATCTTTTGTCCCGAATTACAGAGATTTAATGAAACAGAATAAGAGGTAAAGTAACGTATCAAAATAAGAATTTTTATTATTGGAGTGTTCCATGATCAAGAATGATCATAATTTAGATTCATATGATACAGGACCGTTCAATTTTGAAGAAGGACAGCCAAAAGGGAGCCTACCAAGATTGCAACTTAATCCATACGGTTGGTCCAAGGTCGTATGTGTCTTTTCTTTCTGTTTTTGGCATTTAATGGTTGATTATATGTAAAAGAGGGTCCAAATCAAGCTCGAACCTCGAGCCAGAGTCACATTCAAATATAGTTTAATTTGTTAATTTTAGTATTTTAAAATTTTTATTTAAGTAAAAGTTTAAATACGAGCTTAATTTATTTTAGATATTTAAATTGTAATTCGATTAAATACATTTTAATTTTTTACTTTAATTAGACTAATTTGATTTTTTATTAATCAAATTAAAAAATCAATTAAAATTGAATATTCAAATTTAATTCATAATATAATATAATATAATATAATAGATTATAGTTTGGCCACAATCTTCATGATTATTTGTGTTCTGATACTTGTTTTTTTTTTGGGATGATTTAAACAGGTTTCAAACATTATTTATTTGGATTCTCCATGTGGGGTTGGCTTGTCATACTCTGAAAACCAAAGCAAATACACAACTGATGACTTTCAAACTGCTTCTGATACTCATAATTTCCTTCTAAAGGTAATTAACTTAAAAGATCTATCAGTGTTTACCTAAAACTTGGTATCTTGTCCTTTTGAGATTGTTACTCAAATTTATTATCAGAATGATTTTTTGTTTTGATAAATCAGAGGAATATATTAGAAAGAAAAAAATATTTACAAAATGTTTATTTACAAATACCTCTGGAGGTACAACAATCGAATATAAACAACTCAGACACAAGTTAGGTAAGCTGAAACAAGGCCGGAAAGACAAATCGACAGTCAAAAGTAATACACTAGGAACTTGTTAGATATTTGCTTATTGGGACTTTAAACTCTCACGTGACTCATGTGTTATTTATTTATTTATTCAAGTCTTTAT
>JANZLX010000007.1:27214628-27226106 GCA_025531955.1 Erythroxylum orinocense | reverse complement strand
TGCCACTAAAGACTTCGATGTGCCATAGAGACGCATCAAATCTTTTGCTGAGGCATAGTAATATCTCTGCAGATGAAAGAAAAATTAAAGCTTTGACATAATAATTTTTTATTAAAGTTACACACCAGGTTGGGGCCACGCTAGTTCATGAAGTTGTCGCGGTATTGATTCAGTAACTTTTGAATGAAGTATCCTGCTGGTTGAGAACTTCAGAAAAGTACCTGCAAGCGAGTGGCAAGATAGACCATAGGTATGGATACAAACAGAACTTGCCAGGAAACAAGAGCCAGTATTCCAAGATTACTGTAAGTATTTATCGTTGCTCCAAGAGCATTGTTCAAACCACTTGGAACATCAAGGTCGACCACATTCAAATCTGATGAAACCTATAAGATAGAGGAAAAACACAGATTTTGATATCAGTTGCACATTATCTCTTCCAAGCTTAAGATTTTCTGAAATGGATTTTTACCCGGCTGAGTATTCTTCCAAGAGGTGTGGAGTCATAGAAAGACATGGGGGCACGAAAAAGACAATTTAGTAGCTGCGAAAATAAAGATTTTGATGACTGAAGGCCCAAGGTGACTGTTGTCAAAGATCTCACTACCAAGAAAAGGGTTGAGGTGAATCCAATAATCAAGTAGACAACAATCAACCGCAATGTGCTAACATGATGATTATCAACATTAGCTGCCATCCAAGAGTTCTGTACTATCTGAGTTATAACATATGCAAGGTAAGCAAGACCTCCAAAGATGAAGTACATGTATCCTTTGTCCTGATTCAGATACTGAATGTATGGCTTAAGCCCTGTATCCCCTACTTCTCTTTCTTCATTCTTAATCAAATCATCTCCTTTGGCTGCTTTAAGTTGTTTATCAACTGATGTCTTAATCTTTCCATCAGGTGACCCATGTTTCTGTGGAGCACCAACCTCATTAAGGTTCTCAGAACCTGCTGTTTCTCTGTGTGCATTGACAAGTTCCCTAAATTCTGGGCTTGACGCCAACAAGTCAGGATAAGGGGCTGCTCGAACAATTTTTCCTTCAGACATCAACTGGTAATGAATTGGTGTATAAGGAAAGTTAGTAATCAAAGAAAATTCTATTGATTGTAAATCATATGAACTGTTGAAAAATAAAATTCCAGCACTAACCAAAACAGAATGGAATGCTGGTAGGAAATCAACTTGATGTGTTACAAGCAAGACTGTTTTATTTGAAAGTGCTCCCATCACGTATTCCTGCCAAAATTTTTTGAGATGTTTTTACATGGGGCTAACAAATAAGGGATTATACAACTAGTTGTTTATGGGATTGTTGCATTCATTACATTAAATAAGTTCTTGGCAGTTTCTGAATCCACAGCACTGAATGGATCATCCAACAGATATATATCAGCATCTTGATAAAGAGCACGAGCGAGTTGAATTCGCTGTTTTTGACCACCACTCAGATTGACTCCCCTATTACCTATTTCAGTCAGATCTCCATGAGGAAGAAGCTCAAGGTCCTTCACTAATGAGCATCTCTCAAGTGTATTTTGATATCGCTGGTTATCCATTGGAGACCCAAATATAACGTTGTCTTGTATTGTTCCACTTTGAATCCAAGCTGATTGAGAAACATAGGCAATCCTCCCATTAACCTGAATCTGTAAGTGAGTAGAGAACCATTACTTGACTCATCAAAGGGCCAATGATATACTACGGAAAGCATGACAACAAGATAATTCTGGAAAGCTGTCATACTTACAGTTCCCTGGGTATTTGGAACTTCTCCAAAAACTGCAGCTACAAGGGTTGATTTTCCTGAGCCAACTTCTCCACATACAGCCACTTTTTCACCAGGTTTTATCTCCAAAGTCACGTTCGTAAGTGTTGGTTTTGATGAATTATCTTCCCATGAAAAGTTAGCTGACTCAATAAGAATTGCATGAGTACCATTCCCCTGGTTCTGCTTTTGCCTGATATTAGAGCACTGCAACTCGGGTGCCTCCAGGAAATTCAGAATACGAGAAAAGGCTACCTTTGCTTGAATTAATGCTGAAATAACATTAGGGATGGATCTTATTGGATCTTGAATGAGACGTAAAGTGGCCACAAAAGTGAAAACATTGTTAGCATGTAGAGGAACTTTCAGAAAATAACATGCTCCAAAGGTCGCAGCGGAGACCATGATAGGAGAAGCTGTGAGGAGAAAGACATTGCATGCTTTACGTAACTGCAGAGAAAACAACCACTTATACTCCACCTTCCTTAAACTTTCTATGACATTCTTGAAATGGGCTTCCCAAGCATACAATTTCAACACTTTCATGTTAACTAGAGCCTCATTACTGGCTTTCAATCTGTCATCCTGTGCTCCCATAAGTCTACTCTGAAATTTTCGTTGGAACTTTGCAAGTGGAGTATTGGCTAGCACATTAAGGATTATAACTGCTAGAGCTGCAAATGCTGCTAACCCAACTGCGTGGAAGAGAATTGCAAGAGAGAAGCAGATCTGGAGGCATGTTGTCCAAATCTGATGAAACCAGAAGGAGAACTCGCCAACTCTTTGGGCATCTACTGTAACATAGTTCATTATTTCACCTCCAGAATGCATCAACCTGCCTGCATAGGATAGCCTGGATTGTTTCTTGTATATTATAGCTGCAAGCAAGGATCTCACCTTCAGACCTATAAGCTTGGAGCCAAAATTCCACTGCCTTTGAGCTAAGGACTCTAAACACTTTGTGATGAAAAGGGTTAAGGCCAGTAGACAACCTTCATATTTCTTGCCGTCTTTTCTTTCGGATATTAAAATAAAGGAATTCAGCATCAGAGGACCAGCAGATAAGCTAACTATCTTCAGAAAAGCAAAGAAGCCAGTGTTCAGATTCTCCTTCCAGTGACATAGTATTATTGTCTTCAAGAGTGATGGCTGAGATGATGGGTTTGCTTGGTTTTGCTTGTTGAGTTGCTCCAAGTACTGCAAATAACAGCTGTCTGCTCGTTCCGCCACCCGCAACTTGGGTACTTCCTGTTCCTTGAGAGTTTTCTGGCTTCCTAATTTCATCAGTGGATTCAACCAGCTTAGTGACATTCTACTTAGGAATCCTGCCTCAGCAAATGGAGAAACTTGTCTTGCAGTGTCTGTTTCACTTATGCCATTGGAGTCTGTTTTTAAAGCATCAACTCCTATCATTTCATTTCCATCACCAGATTCAGGTTTTTTCACCTTGTAAGTGCATAGCAGTAACAACACTGCTCCTGGAAGAGACAGAACATCTAAAACAGTCTTCCCTGACACCCCCTTGCCTAAAACAGCAGCACTTGTTGCTAAAACACAGACAAATCCAGCAAGAGAGAATGGAAGAATGGACAACAGTCGCAACATTATCTTCGAAATGTGCTCCCTTCCTAGAATTGTAGTTGCAGTCACCAATGACCAGGTGAATCCCTGAAACAAGGCTAGGAACCATTTCTCCAAGGGTAAGGCAGTCTGGGTTTTCCTCAACTTATCTTCTAAACTCCATGCTCCCAAACACAGGTACAGTAGTCCAAGACAACCATTGAAAAAGGCTGAAACTATCTGTAACTTGGAAAATCCTCGAGTCCGGGATGGAGTTTTATCAGCTTTTGATAAGGATTTCTGTATCAAACTGACTAAGAGCAAGACCAGAAGTACAAAGTAGAAGCAAAGAATGGAGGCCTGGTTGAAACACGAAGTTGGTTGGCTTAGTAACAGGAAATTGAATCCAGAGTGCTTGAAAATGAAACCTGAGCTGTCAGAGTCCCCACAAAAGCTGCCAGACAAACCCCCCATCATCCTTCTTTGTTCTGTGAACTCTTCTAATTCTTCATTACGCCTACATATGTTTATGAGAAAGCTCATCAGTATCGTTAAACTTAATCTTCAACTCAAAGAACACTTCGTTACTAGCTTCAACACAACTTTTCTGCATTTATGACAGGTACGTAAGGACTATAGTCATCTTCTGAGAAAAAGGAAATATTGTAGAAGATGAAAGCAACCATTAATGCATCCATTTGTTTCTGTCTGGAAATAAATGCCAGAAGAATGACACTATCAAGTGAAAAACGTAAAAGACAGGAAGTGTGATAAGGATAACGTAAGCACGAAGATTACTTACGGTTATCTCCCACAAGGCCACAATCTTGATGTGAGTCTCAGGCCTGGCTCTGGAGCTAAAGCCGCCACCAGACTACTATAAGCCAGCAAGCCTGTTTACCAAAAAAATTGCAGCAACTTCATAGGAAGTGAAATTTCTATGAACACTTAATTGTCCTTTGTCAAACTCAAGCAACTTGAATGCAAGAAATCGTAGACTTGGATTTTTTTTTACAGAATGGAGAAACGTAAAAGGGTTTTGGCTGGAAACTTTCTCAGGAAAGACCTGCGGAACAAATAAAAAGAAAAAAAAAAGAACTTGCTATGTGCACTCGTGTTGGCAGTAAACGAAAAAAAGGGAGAGAAAAAAAACCATATGCGAGGAATGTGCACATACTTAAGCAAGAAAGGACACGATCTTAGAACTTGACAAAGGGCAGATCATATCCTGGTGATCAAGTTCGTGTCAGAATCTTCTAAGTTGCTATCATGTTTTTTCACAAAGTCAAACAATGCGAGCTCCACCAGGAGAAAAAAAATTAAAAACAAGGCTTTTCCAACCTCCACGAGGATACTACAGATCTCGATGTTACTTCATTGAAGCAAGTAACGTATTTATCAGTACGGAAAAAATGCTGTGTCCTGTTTTCTTAACATCTAATTCATTTAATTCTCAAAAAATATCCGATTCAATTTTTTTTTTGGTAAATAAACATCTAATTCATTTATTAACTGAGAAAGAGAAAAAATCCCAGCAAGCAAATCTATAACCTAAGACAGGTGACATCTCATTCAGGTGATTCCTAACGTATGACAGGTGCTGGTTACGGAGTTTTTGATACGGGACAGATTCTATGTTTAAGATAATAATTGTATTAAGATTACGAAGGGGACGACCTTTTCAAGAATTGGAGCCCATGATAGAGCTCGGATACTGTGGTGCCAACTTTCTTGTTGTCACTGTAATCTAGCTAGCAAGAGGTTCAGGATGAGATCAACTGTGCCAGAACTCAATTCCTACCTTGCGTTAGAGGATCTCAAGTTACCTCGAGGTTTAGTTAGTGGGATGAGGCCAGTGTCCTTGATTTGATCTTTGATTTGGCAAGAATCATTGCATGCAAAGTTGCGATGTTTCTGCTTGTGTTCTTACTGGTGCATGGTCTGTTTTATTGCTTTTCTTGTCAGATTGCCACTTTGTGCTCCTGAACGTTGTAATCAATTGAGATAAGAGTGGTTGCTTTCGTTCTTTAGCTTTACGTAGAAAGAGAAAACACTGATTGGTTGGTTAAGCTGATGTATTAGACCTAACACAAACTCTCAAAAGCTTTTTGAGTGTCGGAAACTTCAACAGTAACAGGAAAAGATAAGGTTATGATCATCTAAGAATTGCACATCTTGTGTTTTTCTACCTTGACTGCTCTTAGTAAAGATTCCCTAAGATTGAATCAGATGATACAAGGATGTTAATGACTGAAAGCATTTTTCTTTAACATGGTAGAATCTTTGGACTGCATATTCACGTAATAATTACAAATTATGTATTTTGAATTTCTAATTCACCATTTAAAATTTAAGTGATAGAATATAAATAATGTTAGGATATATGTTATATATCTAAGTAATTAGTTTTGGTATTCTTTATTAATTGGACCTATAAGATATTAATTAGATGATGATAGTTAACCAATAATCTTTGTTTGTATTAGTAGAATTGGTCTCCCTTTTTTTCATCGGGTTGAAGCAACTGGCTTCTCTAGGGGTAACTGAATCCTTTAGAATGATTTTTATGAAATTGAGATGATGATCAGTAATCAACAATTTGTTCTCATCTCGGTCTCTTAGAATAATAAGTTTCTATTTTTTTTGTTTGCTGTTTATGGGCATCCTACTCCATCTTGTCGTGTTAAGTTATGGGAATCTCTTCTTCATCTCAATACGGCTATTTCCTTCCCTTGGGTTTTGCTCGGTGATTTCAACGCCATTCTTTATTCTCATGAGAAGAAAGGGGGGTTTTCTAATCGAATCGGAGTATGCCAGCAGTTCTCTAATTGATTTCAAAACATTAATATGATTGATTTATGATACAAGGTTTTAATTACACTTGGCGAAGATAAAATATTATTAAAAAAGATAAAATAATTTTATAAATATCAAATAATCAACTTTGAAGCATGATCAATTAAAACCAAAAAATACATTAAACAAATATATATGCATGCATTAACTTAAGAAAGGGTATAGTTGAATTTTATTTTATTTTATTTCAGCTGATAGACGAAAACGCTCCTCTATTGCAGCGTTTCTTTTTCAACTGGTTAGTTTCAAAAAGCTTACTAAAACGCTGTTCTCCAAACGTTGTTGTTAGCTGTTGTTTGAAACACTAATCAACTGACAAAACAGCTGATTGGGTAGTATTCAAACGCACCCTTAATCTTCAACTCAAAGAACACTTGGCTACTAACCTATCTTCCGCACAGCTTTTCTGCATTTATGACAGGTACGTAAGGGCTATAGTCATCTTCTGAGAAAAAGGAAATATTGTAGAAGATGAAAGCAACCATTAATGCATCCATTTGTTTCTGTCGGGAAATAAATGCCAGAACAATGACACTATCAAGTGAAAAACGTAAAGTCAGGTACGTAAGGGCTATAGTCAATGAATCCAGAGTGTTTGAAAATGAAACCTGAGCTGACAGAGTCCCCACAAAAGTTGTCAGACAAACCCCCCATCGTCCTTCTTTGTTCTGTGAACTCTTCTAGTTCTTCATTACGCCGACATATGTTTATGAGAAAGCTCATCAGTATCGTTAAACTTAATCTTCAACTCAAAGAACACTTGGCTACTAGCTTCACCACAACTTTTCTGCATTTATGACCGGTACGTAAGGGCTATAGTCATCTTCTGAGAAAAAGGAAATATTGTAGAAGATGAAAACAGCCATTAATGCATCCATTTGTTTCTGTCTGGAAATAAATGCCAGAAGAATGACACTATCAAGTGAAAAACGTAAAAGACAGGAAGTGTGAGAAGGATAACGTAAGCACAAAGATTACTTACGGTTATCTCCCACAATCTTGATGTGAGTCTCAGGCCTGGCTCTGGAGCTAAAGCCGCCATGAAACTACTATATCTATAAGCCAGCAAGCCTGTTCACCAAAAAAATGGCAGCAACTTTATAGGAAGTGAAATTTTTATGAACACTTAATTGTCCTTTGTGAAACTCGAGCAACTTGAATGCAAGAAATCGTAGACTTGGATTTTTCTTACAGAATGGAGAATATAAAAGGATTTTGGTTGGAAACTTTCTCAGGAAAGACCAGCGGAACAAATAAAAAGAAAAAAAAAACCTGCCATGTGCACTCGTGTTGGAAGTAAACGAAAAAAATTATTAAAAAAACCATACGCTAGGAATGTACACATAGTTAAGCTAGAAAGGACGGGATCAAATCTTCTGTTCAAGTTACTTTGTTCTTATCCTATCCAGTGGAGTGGATGTCATTTATTTATATGGAGTCTACTGAGGTCCACATAAATAGACAGCATCTACCACACTAAACAGAATAAGAACAGGTAACTTGTACAAGAGATTTGGGGTGAGAAAGGACACGATATTAGAAATTGACAAAGGGCAGATCATATCCTGGCGATCAAGTTCGTGTCAGAATCTTCTAAGTTGCTCTCATGTTTTGTCACAAAGTCAAACAATGCGAGCTCCCCCAGGAGAAAAAAAATAAAAAACAAGGCTTTTCCAACTTCCACGAGGATACTACAGATCTCGATGTACCTCATTGAAGCAAGTAACTTATTTATCAGTACCGAAAAAATGCTGTGTCCTGTTTTCTTAACATCTAACTCATTTATTAATTGAGAAAGAGAAAAAATACCAGCAAGCAAATCTATAACCTAAGACTGGTGACATCTCATTCAGGAGATTCCTAACGTAAGACAGGTGCTAGTCACGGAGTTTTTGAGACGGTATGTTTAAGATAATAGTTGCATTAAGATTACGAAGGGGACGACCTTTTCAAGAATTGGAACCAATGATAGAGTTCGGATACAGTGGTGCCAACTTTCTTGTTGTCACTGTAATCTAGCAAAAAGGTTCAGGATGAGATCAACTGTGCCAGAACTCAATTCCTACCTTGCGTTAGAGGATCTCAGGTTATCTCGAGGTTTAGTTAGTGGCAAGAATCATTGCATGCATAGTTGCGATATTTCTACTTGTCGTGTTCTTACTTCTCACTGGTGCATGATCTGTTTTACTGCTTTTCTTGTCAGATTGTCACTTTGTGCTCCTGAAAGTTGTAATCAATTGAGATAGAAGTGGTTGCTTACGTTCTTTAGCTTTACGTAAATAGAAAAAACACTGATTGGTTGGTTAAGCTGATGTATTAGACCTAACACAAACTCTCAAAAGCTTTTTGAATGTCGGAAACTTCAACAGTAGCAGGAAAAGATAAGGATATGATCATCTAAGAATTGCACATCTTCTGTTTTTCTACCTTGACTGCTCTTAATAAAGATTCTCTAAGATTGAATCAGATGATACAAGGATGTTAATGACTTAAAGCATTTTTCTTTAATATGTTAGAATCTTTGGACTGCACATTCACGTAATAATTACAAATTATGTATTTTCAATTTTACTAATTCACGATTTAAAATTTAATTGATAGAATATAAATAATATTTATAAATCTTAAAAGTCCGAATCTTTAAAAAATCTTTTTAAGCAATTAGTTTCATTACTTAAACTGTTCTTAAAAGTCACTTGGAAACATCTTTTTCTCAATTGACTGGCAAAGTTTTTCCCTCTTATGCTCCATTAAAGGAGGTTCTATCAGCCCATATCTTAGCATCGCTTTTCATCCACATGTTATATATATAGATATTAGTGTACATGTGATGCAATTCCGCAAGTTTATGGTCCCGAGTAGTATAGTATAATATCATCCTATAGAGAGTAATTATGTAAGTATTAGGCTTAGATCACTCAATTAATTGAACTAAGCAATTGTGTAAAAATTATAAATTAAAATAAAAAATTTAACTATAAAAAATAATAAAAATAATGCTAAACAAAAATGCAAAAATCTATATGATTCTCCCAATAAAATGTGGTAAGCTTTATTTTGCGTTATTTTTTTCTTTCAGCTCTGAAAACGTTCCTCCACTAGCATGATGGGTCATGCATTTTTCTCTATGTAGTGGCGTTGATTTCCTTTGTTTCTTCGAGCTGTCCTCTTCTTGCATGTGTGGTGGTCACTTGGATGAGCCCCTAGCAATTTTTCTTTGCTATCTTCTTCTGGAGTGTCGGCGTGGTGTGCTCTTGGTGGGTCTCTCCTCTAACCCCCACTCAAGTTATTAATTTTGTTTCCTTTCAAACCACCAAGCTAACGTCTTTTCTCCATCCACCCTCTTTTGCGTTATTTTTTTCTTTCAGCTCTAAAAACGTTCCTCCACTAGCTTGATGGGTCACGCATTTACCTCTATGTAGTGTGATGTCCGACCAGCTTTTGGTTGCTTTCCTTGGTAAGTCGGCGTGGTGGTCTGGTCATTTTTTCTTCTTGGCTGCGTGGGTAGACGTTTGTTGTGTGCATGCAGGGACGGAGCTAGAAATTTAATATAAGAGGGTCTAAATAGTTATTTTTTGAAATTTTGAGAAGCTCAGTACACCACTGACCCTTAAATAACTATGTCCTTTTATATATATATATATTAAAAATAATTTTTAAAAAAATCTTGAGGGGCTCAATGCCTCCGTGGAGCTACATGTAGCTCCGTCTATGTGTGCATGGTTCTCAATTGCTGCTTGGGTTGTTTTCTTTTGGTATAGCTCCTCCTAATGTCTGCGTGACTTTTTTTTCCTCCTTCATTCACTGCTGATGCTCTGGTGTGTTAGCGTGTGTTGCTGCAGTGCTCCTTTGTAGTTGTCGCCTCTGATGTAAATCTTTGGTGCATTTTTTTCCTGGAGCTTGCGCGATGTTTTTCTAGTCCCTCAAGCTGCGTCGTTTTACCCTGGACTTTCCTTCCTCCATTTAATTATTGTTGCGATCTTTTTTAATTAAAAATAAGTATATTTCTTACAAATTAAACAGGACCTATTATAAACGCAGATTAAGATAAACTAAACAATTTAGTAGGAAAAATATATATAAGACCCAATAATTAATTCAGAAATTAAGAACAAATGTCATTCATTCTAACGAGAAAATACATCCAACATGGAAATAGACTTCCTTTGCATTTTCAATCGTAAACAATCACTTTATAAATCTTGTAAAGATCAATCCGGTTGGTAAGTACTAGTTAGAGAAAAAGCTGCGTACTACGAAATCTTTCCAGACTCGGCGTGTTAGGCAGATTTCTTAGATGTTAGTTGTATCAATCTAGTTGGCAACCATCTGGATTTTTAACAATTCTTTCAGTTGTTTAATTGGAAACTTTTGAATTGATGAGGTCAAGATTCCTAGCAAATCACAAGATAATCTATATAATTCCCGTCATACAGACTGAATTGGATAACTTGTTCCACCATTGAATTGGCTTGCTCATTCCTGCAGTTGAGAATTCTCGCAGGTTGCGGGTTTGAGTCTTACAAGATGCGACTCAGCCAATATACTTGTGAAGTGTGACTGATCGGGAGCAAAAACGTGTTAAATCTGCTAATATCAATAGTTTGAATCCATCGCCTAGTTTCTAATTTATGAAACTCTTTACATTATCTAGAATGGGACACTGTACATTATGCTTCATGTTTGAAAGGTTCTGTAATTTGCATTGATGCACTGCTAGAGTTAATCGATAAGAGGACACAAGACAACTTCAGATCGTTAGAGTCAATGTGATTGTGCAGAATGAAAATGGGACTAGTATTCATTCACCAGTTTCCTAAACAATGAACCTTCTGTCTTGACCAACCTGGTTGCAGTGCCGGAGGGCCCCCCATTTCAACAGCCCCCTCTCTAAGTTGTTATCAAACAAGCTCAACTCTGCGTGTTTTTTGGGTTACAAAACATTACTCTGCTTTAAAACACCGATGTTTTAACTCTGCTTGTAACGTTAATCTGCTTATAACTTTTTTTTTTTGTTTGAAGTAAAGGTAATTTTGTGATTATCGTGTTTATAAATAGTCTTGAAATATTTAAGTGTATTTTTACCTTTTATTTTTTTTATTTTTATCAATATATGTATTTAAAGTACTCCAATTTAAAAATTAGCAGCAAAAAATTTTACGATTCTGTCTTCTGAGTATAATTTAAAGGTAAAGTTTCTGTTTTTTTAATATATTTTTACTCTTTATTTTTTATTTTTAATATTAGATATTAAATTTTACTATTTATTTTTTTTACCGTATAACAGATA
>JANZLX010000007.1:27174423-27191169 GCA_025531955.1 Erythroxylum orinocense | reverse complement strand
CAAAAAGGTCCCCCAATTTTTTAAAATTTCCGGTACCGACCGGTATTTTGAATACCGGCCGGTACAGATGAAATTGGCCGGTACTGACCGGTATTTGTCACTGATACCATTGAACCTGTACCGGTATCGGTTTCTGGCCGGTACGGTACGAAATACAAAACACTGTGTCAAGCAGTCTATTATATGAAACTCTTTTAAAAAAATTCGTTTTTAAATAACAGTCAAATAATTAACTGATTTCTTAGAAAAATTCTGTTAAAAAAAGATTTATAAAAAATAGTTTTACTAATAAAAATTTTATTAATATAAGTCTAATCAAATAGTGGCTAAGTTGGATTGACTTTCTTAAATATAAACTTGATTAACTTGAAATTTTTACTGGTAGACCGAAGTTGGACCGATTTACCATAAATGAGGATTCTCTTGTAGGGTAACCCGACTGGAAATTAAGGGAAATTTTTTCAATTTAATTAGAAATTGATCTAAAGATCAAATCTTTAGAAAAAATTTTAGGTTTTGGTCATCGGTTCAATGGCTATTACACTTTGACAACTTTGAGATTTTGGGCTGTACGAACACTTGTTCTGTTCCTGAGATATGGGACATTCGAATACCACTTGGGCTTATAGGATCCAAAAGGAGACTACACAAGACAAGACAACCATAAGGTTCGAATAAAATGCTGGTCCGTTTCAGTCGTACAGTGTCTGTCTTCTCCTAGACAACGCACACACACTCTTTTCTCATAGTAGCCCATCACGACTCAGGAGTTGTTCGAAGATCTAGCAGAGAGTGTGTGGTTATTGCTGTGTTGATCGTGTCAAAGTCGAAGAGGAGTGGAAAGATGCATACCAATGGTAGAGGATCGATTAACAAGGGATCAGCTACGGTGTCTGGATCAAGAATTTTAGCACTTTTTCTCTCCATGTTTGGTACTTTCGCTTCTGTTTATGTCGCTGGCAGGTCAATTTTTCCTTTTCTTTTTCTGTTTCGCTGTATACTCTTTTACTGCCTTTTCATGTTTGTAGATTATAACTTTCTAGTCTCCTGATAACGTTTCTGGGTTTCGATGTGAATGACAGGTTGTGGCAGGATTCGCAGAATAGGGTTTATATGATTAAAGAACTTGATAGATTAACTGGTCAGGTAAGCTTCTGATTATACAGCTGGGATTTCAGTTTCAGGTTGAAATGTTATTGCTTTATTGGTTTTTTAGAACCGGGATTTCAGTTAGAATTGGGATTTGAGTTTCAGGTTGAAATGTGATTGCTTTATTGGTTTTTCTAGACCTGGGATTTGAGTTTCAGGTTGAAATGTGATTGCTTTATTGGTTTGTTTAGAACTGGGATTTCAATTTCATGTTGAAATGTGATTGTGTTACTGGTTTTTTTTTTTTTTTCTCTTTTTCATTCGGATCATAATGTCAATAACTCTAATTGCTCTTTGGTATTATTTATGTCACGTGTGTTCCACCTTTTTAACAGAAGTTTACGAAGAAGAAATTTTCTAGAAAATTGAGAACGATAAGGAGTTTTTGCTGATAAGTTTAAAGAATAGAGAATTTATTTTACTAAAATTAGTTAAACTACATAAGAGTTTGAGTCTTTTACCTTTGTTAAAAGAAAAAGATCAAGTGTGTTACTGGTTTTTCATTTTAGGGACAATCTGCAATATCAGTGGATGATACGTTGAAAATTATTACTTGCAGGTAACATGAATCATTTGGTTTCTTCTTCTTTTTGTTTTGCGTTTTATTTTTTCTTTACCTCTCTACCTCATGTTCTGTTATATATCTATATTGTTGATGTTTTAATGGCTTCCTCTTAGAGAAAAGGAAAAGAAGCTGGCAGCCCTTCATATGGAATTAGCTACAGCAAAACAGGAGGGTTTTAATTCGAAACTTTTGACAGAGAAAGATGTTCAATCAAAGAAGAGACATTTACTAGTGATAGGAATAATGACAAAGTCTGGACATAAAAACAAAAGGGATGCAATCCGTAAGGCATGGATGGGAACTGGTAAATGCAATTGCTTTCTTTGGTTCTTTGTTTAGTTATTAGGTTGGTTTTAGTATTGGCAGATACTTAATTCGTTACGCAAACCGACATTTTGTTTTAGTATAATCTTCATTGTTGAGAACTTTCCAATTATGTGATTTAACTTATTGGACTCCTCTGACTAAGATTTATGCAGATAAACTTGTTGCATGAAACAACTTTGGTGATTTAGCAGTAATCAATTGTCTCTTAGGTTACTGGTTTTTGAGTTTGAGATTAATTTTCATGTTCTTAGGTTCAACTTTGAAAAAAATGGAGGACGAAAAGGGAATCGTTGCCCGATTCGTCATTGGACAAAGGTAGCCAAAACTCTGCTGAAAAAGATAAAAACTTTTCTAATGTATGATGGAACTTTTTGATTTGAGGTATTTCCTTCTTGCAGTGCAAATCTGGAGAGTGAAATTGACGTTGAAAATAGACAAACTAACGACTTCATTGTTCTTGTATGTTTGGGCTCCTTATTGTTACTTTTCCTTTAGAAAAATCATTTAAATTGAGTTACCTGAGATTATTTTCAATAATTTTAGCCTTGAAGGCATGCCAGAGGACACTTGACTCGCCATACATGTGATGATCAAACTTTAGTCTCTTTTTTTCTCATTTTAAACTTTTATTTTTCACAGGACAATCATGTAGAAGAGATTCCAGAGAAAGCAAGACTGTTCTTTGCTTATGCTGCAGAAAAATGGGATGCTGAGTTTTTTGCCAAAGTCAATGACAATGTTTATGTGAATATTGGTTAGTTCTAATTGTATATGTATTATCTTTAAGTTTCATGGTCTTTTTGCTGTTTTGGTGTTCTGTTCAGTTGTGGCATTCATAACTTTATTATTGTATGTAGTTTACTTTTGTCTGTTTTCTATGGTTGATCTAAGCATTCCTTGCCAATTTTTGGCAGATGCGCTAGGAAGTACACTAGCAACTCATAAGGACAAGCCTCGAGTTTATATCGGTTGCATGAAATCAGGAGAAGTTTTCTCCGATCGGTGAGTTTTCTTTCTTATGATGCAACAGGGGACAATTAATGAAAATAACAGATGGATAAGACAATTTGATGTCCTGTATTCTCTTTCTTCTGCAAACTAACCATTGGATTTTACAGAAATCATAAATGGTATGAACCGGAATGGTGGAAATTTGGCGATAAAAAATCGTGAGTTACCAAATACTCTTGAATTGTTGGCTCACCTCTAAGCTGCCATTTTGAACTGAAAGTCACTCTCTTTCATTTCCCAGGTACTTTCGCCATGCTTCAGGTGATATTTACGTCATATCACAAGCTTTAGCTAAATACATACTTATAAACAGGTGAATTATTTTCTTGCACAAGAGTTGTTTAGTTTCATAAACTAAGACTTGTATGTAGTCATAAGTTATGGAGTGTACAGATCCATTCTTCGAACGTATGCTCATGACGATGTTAGCGCTGGATCCTGGTTTGTTGGACTTGACGTCAAACATGTCAATGAAGGGAAGTTTTGTTGCTCATCCTGGTCATCAGGTATGAACCCCTACTTGCACCGAGGCCTTATTGTTGGAATGTCAAGAAGGGATTTGCTTTGGTCAATATTCAAGAAGTTCTGGGAAGGCTAATTGCTACTTTAATGATTTCTCCAATTTGTCTAAGCAGTTGACTACAAATTTTTGGATTACAGGAGCTATATGTGCAGGAGTGTGATTTGATGTCATTCAAGATTCTGAGACCAGAGGGTATAACAAGAAGCTAAAAGGCCTGAATTTTGGTAGACAAGAGGTTGAAGGCAAAGCACCTCTCTAGAACAGCAAATTCAGGAGACTCCAGTGTCACCATGAAAGTTGTTTCGTGTTTGATATGTTTGTTCTTATACACATAGCTTTCTCCAGGGTCTATCCACACATAAACTCAGCCCAGGACATCGACACTCGGAAACTCAGCCAAGGTCGTCTGACACTCGACCTTTAATAGAGTATGCTTTTGTAATGCAACGTTGCTACAATTAACAGTTCATATACTCATGAAATGTGAGAATAAAAAGGGTGAGATAACAGTGAGTGAATTAGTATAAATGTCTTCTGGTGCTAAGGTATTGATTTCCTACAAGTTTCTTAAGCAGACCTACTTTCTTCGCAACATTGTGGAGTGTTAAAACAAACAAGTTCGTATTTCCATCAATCGGATACTTTCGTTAACTTTTTACACAGAGAAATGCCAAGCTTCACATACATATAACTATGCAGCACTATCAAGTCAATATCGCATGTATAACTTCTCCCCCGTCATGCTCAGGATGAATTGTTGAGAAAGTGTGCCAATGCTTTGTCTGTATCGTTGTCGTACATTAGTAAAACTTCAGCTACATTGTTGGACGAAAAGCCCATTTCTCGTAGAAGTGTAAAAGCATTGGCGAACTCCCGAACCTGAATGTTAAGGAACACAAAATTGAGTCGTTCGTGGAGCTATTTTCATAAGTCATTCAAATAATCACACACCAAAAACCTCCAGTTACAAAAATCAACTTTACTAACTAATAAAGGATCCCAAGGCCAAGGTGAACATTGAGATCACAATCAAGTTATGAGGTTCAGATTATTTGGAATGTATTAACATCGCTGGAATTTAGCTTTACAAGCACAAAACACTCGGCCAAATACCTTTGTTGGATTGTCTCCATAGTTTGCAACTGCTAATGGAACTGCTAGCCGATCGAGGCCAGATGCAACATACTTGCTCACAACAGGATCTGGGACCGAACCCTGAAATTTTAACTTCACTTAGTTCAAAAGTCGAAGAAGAAACCTTAACATTTGTCAGCATGATTGTAAAGACCGTAATACACGGATGCCAAGTTTGAAACTGAAGGTTCCAAGGACAGTGATAATTAACAATTTTTAGGCTTGCAAATAATCATTATCATCAAAATACCAACCGACCAAGCACCTAAATTCCTAACGCTTCAATGGCAGGCTAAGAAGAACCATTGCAGATTGGGAAAAAGGCTTTGCAGTTCATATGTCAAGGGTTAGCAACGTTATGCGAGTTGTATTGAATTGAAACACATGCTCCACCAATCGTGCAGGCTCCCGTCAATTCCTTTTGAGTTTTGTTCTTGCAACCATACTCACCAGGCAGAGTGTTCGACGCGTTGTTTACGGAAATCATTTAATCATATCAGAAAATAAATAAAGTCGCAGAGTAAAAGATTGAATAATCAGCATACCAAAGAAGAAGTTGATTCTGTAGGAGGTTTAGATGGGAGATTTTCCAACCCAAGCCTGCTCCAGTTCGGATTTTCCTTCTGTGCTTCTGCTAGAATCTTTCGCTCCAAATCAAAATCAAACTGAAAATTGCTTCTTGGAATGTCTCCAATTAGCGGAGCCAATTGAGGCTACAATACCCAATTTAAGGAAACCCCAACAAGACAGACAAGCATCAGAAAACCAAAAGCCAAGACGTCTCAAAATATGATCACATAACTGTAGAACTACAATCTATGAAACACAATCACTTAATTAACACACTGACAAAGGAAACTTCAGATCATACCGGAGGAGTAATCCGATACTCAGGCTTTAGAGTCACTCGAATCCCTAATCCAGCTGTAAAAACACGAAGCAGGAATCAATCAGGCATTAGATTCAACCTTCGCACATAGAGATTTGACATAATTACATATAGAAATATTCCGATTCTCGAGATCAAACTCACAAGAAGAAGAGAAAGGAACAGAAGTTTGGTGATGAGATGGTTGGTGACGGCCCAAAGGAGAACCGACGGACGGACCAGATTGACCGACTTTTGGATACAGAGACTGACCGTACATCGGGTGACTTGACGGCGTTGGCGGCGAAGGAGCGGACCTAAACGGTGGGATTTGTGCGTCGTACGATGAGCTCGTTCGGTTTCGGAAATCGTACTCCATTGTTGAGGAGATCAAAGCCAAATAGAGAGACGCGAAGAATATAGAAGGATTAAGGAAAACTCTCGTAATCGTTAATGTTTCGGAAACTGGTTGTTTGGTTTGGCGGTTTATACTATCCCGTGAGCGGGTTGGGTTCAATATTACGTGTGAATATGGATATCAGTGACCGGGCCCTAAACTTGGTCCGGTTTGGATTAAGAAAAATCTTAAAAATTTTAATTTTAAAAAAATCTTTTTTAATTTAAAAAAAGATTTTTTAATTTTCACCAAAAAAAACAAAGAAAGGTAAAACGACACGTAGCATAAGCTTATATTATTAATACAACGATGTGACTCATCTTTTAAAGTCAACTCGAACTTGACTTAAATCTTAATATGATTATAATAAATTATTATTTTATACTATATTTAATTAGTCCGAATCAAATTTAAGAATTAATAACAAAATAACGCCATTTCCATGAACAATACTTAACATAATCAAAGTTTAAGTCGTGTCAAACTATAGAGCCGAATTTAACTTCAGTACGAAATCTAAAAACAAAAATGAATTCAACCCGAAACTCAATTAACTAAGATTAAGTTCTTTGACTTCAAACTATATCAAACTCAACTTGAACTTAAATGTCATTCCTATATAAGAAATTACCAACTCAAACCTTCTTCCTGTTAATTTGATAGAACTGATCTACTTATTTTTAAATGAAGATGTTAGGCTTAATTTTAAGTATAATTCAAAACTCGAATTTAATTTATTAACTTTGAACTATATCGAATCAAACCCGAGCGCATTTGAAGAGATTACTAACTCACAACTTTATGCTAACTAATCTAATTTACATATTTACGTAAATTTCATGTAAATATATAAGTAAAATTTAGTAAAATGTGATAATAATATGAACAAAAGATCTTATATCCCAGCTCACACCTTCTGCCCTTTTACTTTGATGGGACTAATCTATATCATTAAAAACTGGACAGTGCTGTGATGGAGGAGTTAGGTCAACTGTCCTTGTGTGTCATTTTACGGTTTTGAATGCTGTAGTGGTCACAGACCAAACTACTTGTCTGCTTCTTCACATGCGGTGTTGACAGAGTAGAGAGCCCCAACAGTAAAATATATTTTACAAAGTCTTAATTATTATATTAATAAAAAATAATATAATAATTAAGCCACCCTTACATGGGTTTTATTAGCTGATTCAACAATCTCACCGTCCGTTGACTTTACCATTCTCTAAAAGAAGCAATGAAAGGTGCCTAATTATAAAATTGAGATAAACATATAACAGTTTATTATAATTAATCAAGAAAAAATAAACAATAAATAGAAAAGAATAGAATAATGGATCATCTAATTAATCTTAGTAATTTTAACCCAAAACTGATCTAATAACAACAACAATATCTTAGTAGAAGTTTTGCTGAGATGAGAGGTTTGAAATCGTCTAAAAAATACAGTCTTATCCCTAGCTCATAGAGAGAGTATTTTCGTTACAGTAAAGAAAAAATTTGAGAACTATTTGTAGGAAAAAAATTAAAATACATATTAAAATAATAAAAGTATGATAAACAGTGCAAGTGTTGGTCTTGTCTTTTATGTGCAAGGTGAAGTATAGGTATTATTTCTACGTTGGTCTCTCTTAGATTTTCATTTTAGCTTCATGGATTCAGGATTGCAAATGTTCTCTATTCGGAAGAAAGACGGCAACGAATTCGTTGTTTCTCTAGAGGATGTTCAGACGGAAGACTTTGCTGCGGTTCTTAGGGACGCATGAGGTAGGTTTGTGACTGCTATTTAAGGTTTTTTCCCTGCCCTGTTTGACACAGTTCTTGGCGAAATTATGTCTATAAGGGAAGCTCTTTCTTGGCTAAAAGACCAACAGCTTGCCAAGGTCATTGTAGAATCGGATTGTTTGGCAGCTGGCCAATCAATATTATCATTCAAGCAACATTTCCTTCACTTGTTCTTTCAATGGACGCATAGGATTGTCAATAAGGCGGCTCATGCTTTAGCCAGGGTAGCCTTATTATATGCAAACTCACATCACTGGACTGATCGTCCTTCTTATTTAGTTTCTATTTTAAATTCAGATTGTTCAGCTTCTGTTTTTGTTAAAGAGGAAAGGCTATTAGGTTCCAAGTGTACGGAGTAAGTCTGTTGGCTTGGGTTAGTTTTCTTTACCTTCCTTATCTTTGTCTGTTTTTTGCGCTAATGTTGATTTTATTTAAAAAAAACAATAATAATAAAGAATAGTAATAATTCTAATGAAAGTAATAACAAATCTTCAATACATGCCTAAAACCACAAATATGCAAACAACTATGGTGTATTTGTTACTTCTCATAAAGTCTTCCACATGCATTCTCCAGATGATATGGTGAGGGATAATAATGGTAGTGAAAATGGGAAGCAATATGATACATATTTCTTGGCTCCAATGATTATATAATAGTTTGATTGCATGTGATGCACTTGCTTTCTCAAGCAACTCAACACCTCACCCCCATCATTTCTTATATTTTTAATCATCACTACTCATTTTACATAATTGTCAACTGCTACTTTTTAAAATATCACTTTACTATCTAAAGTAGTAATTAACTAATTGCAATATGACTATCTAGGGTTAGTAAATCGGCCTAGGGCCGGTTTGACCAAACTTTCAAAGCAACGTTTTTTACTTAACTGTTCAGACGAGATCTAAATTAAGTTGAAAAAAAAGAATATCAAACTATTAGTTTCAATTCGACTTAATTCGTTATCATTTTTAATTATTATTAGTTTTAAAAAGTAAATGTTATTTAATTAATTATATGTTAATTTATCTAAAAATATAAAAACTATTGAGATGAATCTAACTAAACATTACATATTTTAATATATATTTATTCTTGATTAATTATATTCTTCAGGTAAATTGTGATTTTCTTTACATAATTTAAACTCTTTTTTCTTAAATTGATTTTTACTAATTAATGATTTGTAAACAACCTCTCTGCTAATTAGAAGTAAGGTTGCGTATTATTGAACCTCCCCAAACTACACATCGCAAATTTCACATATCAGCGAGATTATTACTAGTGTTATTATTGTTGTTTTACTAATTAAAACACATTATGAAGTTTTGTTATTGTCCTTTTAAAAGTGTATTTAACATTTTTGTTATGCTTTTAATTATATTTAATAAAAAACATAAATTCACCAAACCATAAATTGAAATCTGGAAGTGATAAGAGGTAAATAGAGAGTTTCTATTTCTAAATGAACGTTTTTTTACGGCATTAAAAGAAGAGGAGTTTCTATTTAAACCGGTGTCGTTTCACTCTACCTTGGCCTACATACCTACATCTTCGCACCTGTCGTCGCCTTTACTCTGCAACTTCATATCTTTTCTTTGCAACTTTTTGTTCTGTTCTGTTCTCTTCTCTTCTTTCTCTCCCCTTTTGTTCTCACCAAACATTCATGGGAGTCTCTTTTCATTGGAGAGAGCTCAATTTATGAAAATGGGTTTCTGAGACTTTACGGGGAGACACCAGAAGGTAGCTTCCTTTGGATCTCTACTTGAACGCTTTCAGTATAGAGTTCTTTTCCTATCCTCTGCTCTGCTCTTCGTTTTTTCATGTCTGCATAGTTTCAAAACCAAACGAAAAAGGAAGTTCAAGTGTCAGAGTATAGTGTACGTTTGTTGATTTGGTTCTACTAGGCTATAAAAAATGTAATATTTCGGTTACTATCTGTTTCTTTTCTTGTTTCTTTCATATTTCTCGGCAAGCAAACAGAGTTAGGTGGAGCTGCTGCAGAACTTCGCAAGCAAGAACGTAAATGTTATTGGTTATCTTAATAATATGTTCAGCTGATAATATTTGACCCAAGTTGGCTTGTGAGCTTACACAATCTTGCAAGTCGTTCTTTTTAGGCAGAAAGTGTGCAAGAATGTGGTAACTTTAATTCAAAACTAATTGAATACAAGCTAAAGTTTCTGCTTTTATCTCTGATTCTGATCCGTCTTTACCCAAAATTCATGCAGATGGGACAAAGATTTCTAGAGAAGCTCTGCTTTTGAACTATATACAATTCGAATTCAACTCTCTAACTCCACGGTTGTCCACTTTGAGTCGAGAAAAAAATGAGGAAGAAACAGAACATCTTGTTCATTTTCTCTGCAATTCTCTTTTTGGAGTTGGTTTCTTTTCACACCCTTGCAGACCCAGTTGAAGATAAAGAAGCATTGCTCGATTTTCTAAATAATATTTATCACTCACATGCTCTAAACTGGACCGAGGACTCCTCTATATGTGATAACTGGACAGGTGTGACATGTGACAGTAACCATTCAAGGGTCATAGCTCTGAGGTTGCCTGGAGTGGGATTTAGAGGCTCAATCCCACCAAACACTCTCAGTCGCTTATCTGCACTTCAGATACTGAGTCTCAGATCTAATGGTATATCAGGTTCTTTCCCTTCCGATTTCTCACAACTCAAGAACTTAACTTCACTTTATCTTCAGTCCAACAAATTCTCTGGTGCATTCCCTTTGGACTTCTCAGCTTGGAATAATCTCACTGTTTTAGATCTTTCTGATAACGAGTTTAATGGGAGCATCCCTCCTTCTATATCAAACTTGACCCACCTCATGTCTTTGAACCTTTCCAACAACTCTCTTTCTGGTGATATACCTGATATAAATGTTCCCAGTCTGCAACAGTTAAATTTAGCGAACAACAACCTTAGTGGAAGTGTTCCTAGGTCTCTTCAAAAGTTTCCAAGTTGGGCATTTTCCGGTAATAAGCTTTCTGCAGACAATGTCACTGCTCTTCCTCCAGCTCTTCCACTTGATCCACCAACCCCTCAACCATCAAAGAGAAACATTTTGAGTGAGTCTGCAATATTAGGGATTGCCCTAGGTGGCTGTGTACTGTTGTTTCTGTTCATTGCTCTGTTAATGATTTGTTGTCACTCTAAGAAAAAGAAGAAATCTGGATTACCAGTTAAATCAAACAAAAAGGAAGGATCTTTGAAGGAAAAAGATGGAGAACCTCAAGAAAAGGACAACAAGCTAGTGTTTTTTGAGGGTTGTAGTCTTGCATTTGACTTGGAGGACTTGTTAAGAGCATCTGCTGAATTGCTTGGGAAGGGAACTTTTGGGATCACTTACAAGGCTGCTCTTGAAGATTCAACCACAGTGGCAGTGAAGAGATTGAAGGATGTTATGGCTGCAAAAAAAGAATTTGAGCAACAGCTTCAAGTAATCGGAAGTATCCAACATGTCAACGTGTCTCCGCTCCGAGCTTATTACTATTCCAAGGATGAGAAACTTGTAGTTTATGACTACGATGAACAGGGGAGCATTTCTGCAATGCTACATGGTACGTAGAAAGGTTCTTTCTTTGATGATTCTTTTTTATTGGAAGATTGAGAATAAGAAGATTCTCTATCAGAAACTTAAAGATTATAGTAAGAACATCTTCGAGCAATTTCCTAGTTCTGATTGATATGACAAAGTCATTCCTCAATCTTGCAGGTAACAGAGTGGAGGGTAGGACCCCCTTAGACTGGGAAACGAGGTTGAGAGTCATAATTGGCACAGCAAGAGGTCTTGCTCATATCCACACACAGAATGGTGGCAAACTAGTCCACGGCAACATAAAAGCCTCCAACATTTTCCTCAACTCGCAGGGCTATGGTTGTGTATCAGACACCGGTTTGGCGACCTTGATGAGCCCAACACTCCCCCCGGCGATGAGGGCAGCCGGGTACCGTGGCCCGGAAGTAACAGACACAAGGAAAACAACTCAAGCATCGGATATCTACAGTTTTGGAGTCCTGATACTTGAGCTGCTTACTGGAAAATCTGCTGTCCAAGCCACAGGTGGTGATGAAGTTATCCACCTGGTCCGGTGGGTTCATTCTGTGGTAAGAGAGGAGTGGACTGCTGAAGTGTTTGATGTAGAGCTCTTAAGGTACCCCAATATTGAGGAGGAGATGGTTGAGATGCTACAAATAGGTCTGAGCTGTGTGTCAAGGACACCAGATAGGAGACCAAAGATGGCTGAGGTGGTAAAGATGGTGGAGGGAATTCGGCAAGGGAATATCGGAACTCGACCTTCTTCTGAAACTAATCTAGAAATTGCAGTTTCAACCCCCACACCACAGTCGGCTGTGGATGCTGGTACTTCATCTGCGCCACAGTGAGAATTCAAATTCTCTGGTCTCTGTTATTAGGTGTGACATAATTTCCCCCCTTATGTTTCAATCATTCTTTAGAGCTGGGAAAATTGTCAATCAGTTTGAATTTTTCTCTGTTTATTTTCTTATTTGGTCAACATTTTGAGCCAAATTAGTTTGGCTCTCTCATCCAACCACAGCAAGAAGTTGGGTCCTTTGCTGTTTTAATTTTCAATCAGAACACTATTATTATACAAGTGAGGGTTAGCGGAGTTTCTGCATAAATAACCAACAAATTAGATTTTCATCCGGACTCAACATTGTTCCTCCATTCAATCCTTTTCTTTCTTTCTAAACGTGCTTGTCTATATGGACCAACTAAACTAGAATCGAGATAGGTTAGTCGAGAAACTTGCCTGTCATTCCAAGTTTCTAAACAGTGTTGATCCAGGTGTCTGCACCCGAATAATTTTGTTGGATGATTCAGAATTGAAAATTAACATTGATAAAGACTTGCCATCACCATTAGCTTGTCTTGAAGATTCCAAGTCTATATATTACCGCCCTGTGAATTATACCCCATGTCAAAATGGAACATGTATAAATGTAAAACTTATTGGTTTTTCAGCACACACAGAAGTTTATCAAAGTACGAGGGTCATAGTATGTTGTTCCCTTCTCTGAAATGTTAAAATAGTTTGAATGCTTTTACTACAATGACTGCACAGGAGACAAGAAGAAAAGGGAAAAAGATTCCTACTGATGAGTGGAAGTATGGAATTGATATTTCAACGACACAATCAACAAATTTCAATCCACTTACATAAAAAGTCTTGAAAGCGCCACTCTCTCAGATATTCTAACAACTTACTTCCTAACAAATCTTGTTTTGACGCCACCTGAAGCCAGAAAGCGAAGGGGTCAAAACATAGCTCCAATAGCAATAACACGAAGATAATCCAAAAACAAGCGGAAACCACGCAATAGCAAATAAATATGGTACTATATTGTGATGAATACGTGAAAAGCTACCATTCACACTATACAGGAAAAAGAAAAAGTTCCACTGACCTTCTACTTCCTCGAACACAACTTCCTTCACCAACTCAGCAGATGCATGACACTCAAAGCTGCATTTCAAGAACTGTGATCAATTTACTCTCAAGTCTCAGAAAAGTAAAATTTTCAAGGAAAAATCGGTGTCAGATATCTCAGTTTAATATGTTATAAGATCAGGAACAATGTTCTCAAAGCCAACACTTAAATTAAGATATAGCAGATTAGGCCCAGTGTGGTGACGGGATTAATATTCAGTGGTTTGCACTGGTTATCAGATGATTGAAAAGCCAGGAGCAATTTATTTATGATACTTAGTCGGACAAGATATTGTAGGCAGAAGAATAAGTGATGTGGAAGACCTATTACCTATTGGAAAATTCAGATTCAAGCTCGTAATTAGAAACATTCTTAGTAGCTTCAACCAACACAGCAACAATTTCCATCTTTCGAAGACTAGCCATAAGTATATCATACTCCGTTGGAATAATAACAGCAAAGAAGTTGTCACTCAACTCACTCAAACATATCTTGTCAACAGCAGCTAGTGCTATACGACGTTTAAGTGCATCAGTCTCCGGATCCACAAGATAAACGGCAAATTCAGTTACTAACATTATACAATGCTTCATCTTCCCTGAACCAGTGAATTTTATAACTTTATCTGCAAACAGAACCTGGCTGTCACCTGAAAAAATCGAATGAATCAAAGTTTACGAATATATTCTAGCAACAAGCTAACTATCCCTAAAACTCCAATTTAACCAAGCAATGGAGTTTACATTTCAATATTCTGAATATACCTCTCCAATCAAATGAAATAATGCGTTCTTCTCTCTCTGTCTATCTCTCTTTCTCAAACACAAAAATCTATTTCCGTACACCATTTATGCAGGTCCATTTGTACACATGTCCTCAGATCAAGCATTAGTGGATGGTGGGTTCACGTTCAACAAGGATTCAGTCTTTGGTGTGGCAGATCATTCTTATCACATCACACAGAATCTTACGGCGTTTAACTTGAATTGTTTTGTAATGTTAATGTAAATAGATTATCTTCAAAAAGCCAAGCAGAAACCACAAACTGCAGCTACTCTGTCCAGTTAGTTTTGAACAGAAATGCTCTCGAGCTTTATTCAACAAAAGATGCAACACACTTACCCCTCTTAGACTGCCATTATGCCCCAAATTCAATGAAACAAGAATCTGACGTTCTATATCAACAAATTCGATGCATCTTCTTCACTACTTAGTGCACTAGTACGAATTTCCAACAATCTGTGAGCTGAGATTTTAAACACCATCTCACATGCATCATAATGTGATGACAAGGGACAATTTTCTCAGCCAAATCTTTCAGTATATGCGTTCGATTTCAAGATTGAAAAAACATTAGGAGATCTTAATAGTCGTCACAAACAATAAAATCGTCACATAACTTTCTACAACAAAAAGAAGCAGCCCTTTTTGTGGAGATTCTCGAACAAATCAGGCAGTGAATAACCTTGTTTCTGCAGAATCTTGGTCAAGTAAGGATTGGAACGCGCATTAATGTAATCTCCTTCAGCATCACGGTGAACCGACTCTATCCTCCCATCCTCGACGTCCATTAACCGCCCTTGATCTTCCTTCACATTGCCCTCCGACGGTCTCGACCACATATTATCGTCCGCGACTTCTTCTTCTCCGTCGCCGTTCTGGTTGGTGGTAGTTAATTGGTCATTCGAGACCATTGTTATAGAAACTTCTTTTATTTATCATCAAACAAATATACAATTTAAAGTATATTTAAAAATTTTATTAAAAATCTGCTTTTTATTACGACAGATAAACGAAGGGAGCCCTAAATACTTACCACCTTTCAATGGACTATGAACTCCAATAATACTTGAAATGGCAGCTCTGATATCCTCCTTCACACAGGCTAAAAATCATCCCTGATTTCTGCAAGTTTATAGATTGCTTATAAGCTTTTTCATAATTAGAATGAATATTACGAACCACCATCGTTTCATTAGAATTGGCCTCAAAAAAAGAAAATAGAATCTTTCGCAAATAGTAAGTGAGATACTCTTGGACACCCTCTGCCAACCTGACAACCATGTAACACTCCTTTAGATTCTACCCCATTAAACAAAGTAGTAAGGCCTTCGGCATATATAAGAAACAAGTAAGGAGAAATAGGATCTCCTTGACGAAGACCTCGACTCGGTGTAATAGGCTCGACAAGATTACCATTAAGATTTGCCATATAACTCACTTCAAAAAAGCACATAATCATCCAATTAACTCATACAGAAAGAAAACCCAAAGATGTAAGCATGGCCTTCAAATAAGCCCAATTAACCCGATCATAAGCCTTGTTGATGTCAATTTTTATTGCACAATAACCTAAAGCCCAATACCTCCTATTCTTCAAGTTATGCAAAGTCTCAAAAGCCACACATACATTATTCGTAATTAACCAATTAGGCACAAACGCAGATTACGTATCAAAAATAACATGCGGCAGGATCTGTTTAAGTCTATTTGTTAAGATTGTTGACACAATCTTATAAATCACATTACAGAGAGTTATGGGTCGAAAATCTTTAATATCATCAAGAGCAGCAAATTTTGGAATCAAAGTAATAGTAGTAACAGTAAGTGATCTTGGGAAGGTACCTTGGGATAGCCAGAACACCCCACTTTTAAAAATATCATCTCCCAAGGTATGCCAATATTTTTGCAAGAAAGCCGGATTTAAGCCATCTAGGCCCGGGGTCTTATTAGGATGCATGCTGAACAATGCAGACTTGAACCCTTCTTTTTGAAACAGCTTTAATAAAAATTGTGAATCTTCCTCTGTCACCCTCTTGTCCACAATCTATGAAATTCTAGAAAAATCAGCTTCTCCATCTTCTAAAAATAGCTTCTGAAAGTAGCTCTGTAGGTTCAGAAACAACTACCCCCTCTTCATTACGCAATCCTTTAACATGATTATGAGCTCTTTTTCCTTTAATATGTTTATGGAAAATTTTTATATTCCGGTCACCATCCCTGTACCAGAATAATTTCACTTACTGCTTCCTGCGAATGTCTTCTACCAAAAGAATTCGATTCCACTCATCCTTTAGTCTCATGGAATTCGAATTATCACATAGCTCCTTCGCCAAATCCAGCTGCCTACTTATAATATTTCTGTGTTTCTAGAATTCTCTGTTTCTAGTTCTACCCCAACTTCGCACCTCATCAATTAATTGGTCTCGTCGCTCCATAAAATCAGCAACACCCGATGATTCCCAACAAGTCTTCACTGTAGCTTCCAGTTCAACTTCTATTAACCAAGAGTTATCAATTCTAAAAGGGCGATCCATTAACCCACGTTCATTCAGACATAGCTCAATTGTAATTGCATAATGATCAGAAATCGGCAGCACCATAGAGGAAGAAAAAGCATTCCTAAAAAGGGAACTCTAAGTAGAATTGGACATAGCACGGTCCAATTTTTCTTTAAGGCGATCACCATTACAGTTAGTACCTTCCTAAGTGAAAAGAAAACCAATAGAATTTAGATAAAACA
>JANZLX010000007.1:27126836-27140452 GCA_025531955.1 Erythroxylum orinocense | reverse complement strand
TGCTAGCATTCACCAACATGCTTGGATTTTGTTGCACCTTTTTGGTAACAGAGACAAAAGGGTTGTCTTTAGAAGAGCTGTCCCGTGAAGACGGCGGCGAAAATGAGATTGAGGACACTCAGCCATTGATGTCCGGTCAAGGAACAGATGGAACTGGAAGCTAGAAAGCCTAGAAGCATCAAGCTTTACACTTTGGATCGACATTTACATTTACATTTACTTGGAAATATCAATCATAAAAAAAACTATCGAATTTGTTTAATCATAAAAATCATGAAATAGTAAATGTTTTAGTTTGATTTGAAAAATTTTCATTCCATATATTTTAATAAATTTTGTTTTCAAAAAATGATTAATTTATTAAGTAATCTGTCGATTTTTTAAATTAATAAATTTATATAAATTAAAATTAATTAATTAATTTTTATTTAACAATATTTTTTAATTAAACTTAATTGATCTCTTTTAAATATATTTTAAATTATTTAAATTTATTCAATTTTTAATTAATTTTATGACAATTTAATACTGATTAAATCTTTTAAAATTTAAATTTCTTATCTTAACAGTTTAACTTTTATCCAAATTTTAAATATATAGATTATATGGCCTACCGAGACTTTGACACTTGATTTGTGAAGCTAACAATAGCAAATTTTCAATTATACGTTGGATTGATAAGTATATATTTATAGAGTTTTTTTAGTTTTAAAAGTCTTATCTTCAACATAATTTACTTAAAATATATAATATATAAATTATAGATATGAAAGTTTACTTGATTTTAAAAAATATATAATATAAAAATATTTTATAATTAAAATAGTTGATAATAAGTTAGTCAAAATTAAACTCATATCATGACTCATAAATAATCTTAAAGTTGAAATTATTTCTGTTTTAAGTTGAATTATATTTTAAAATTTGATTCTTAACTCAAATAATAATTTAACCAAATTTAGTGATTAATTTTAAATACTTCCTTAACCTGTTATGTCTATCCTAAATGTATTATTAAAATAATAATTATAGCAAAATTAAGAAAAAAATTACATGACTAACAATAATCTCATGGTAATATAGGTCTATAAATATTTACATCAAACATTAAATTCCTAGATTTTTAATAAACCAAAACTATATGACTAAATTCTTAATTATTTCAAGTCCTAATTATAAATTGGGATTTGACCATAAAATATAAATGCAATTCCAAAATAATCATTTAAAATAAGCAAATATCTATCTACTTATACTGTTATTAATAATAATAAGACTCTGTTTGGCTGTAAATTTTGCTTCGCTAAGCTGTTTCCTGTTTTATAGTACCAAAAACCAAAAAACATTAAAATAACCGTCACTTTCAACGCCGCCGCAAACGCGCGCTAAAAGGTCTAAAAAGTGAAAATTTAGTTCTTTCCGCCTAGTTTGCTTTTCTTGTTCTCCAAGGAATCGGGAAAAGTATATATCAAGGGTTGGTGTAATTTGAAACCCCCGCTTGTGATCGTCTGAGAGTCAAAATATGGTGGAGGCTGAGCCAGCTCAGAATCCATGGGTGAGTACGGAGCAAAACTTGGGAGTTTTGACCAATGGTAATGATTTGTCAATGCGGGAGCCGGTGGTCGGAGAATCAGGCTGTCCGCGTCAACAGGCGGGATTTTCGTCGGATGGCGAGTTGGGGATTGGAGAGAGAGGGTTCTCTGCTGTCGGTGCCGCGTTCTTGTCTGCAATAATTGTTAACCCTCTTGATGTCGTGAAGGTAGATTAGGATCTTTAATTTATATTTGGTTTGAACGTTTGAGAATATCAAGTAGGTTTCGTTTCTTTCGAGGAAATGGTCTGAAAGATGCTACCTTTGATGAATTTAGAGATTGAAGTTTGAGTTTTTCCCAAAATTGGGAGGTTGTTCGATTCAAATTTTTTAGTTTGTTCTTGTTCTCGTAATGTTGGGAATCATTCGAAGTTATTGGTCTCCTTGTACTGAATTTGAATCTTCTGTTTTACCGTGTAGACAAGGTTGCAAGCACAGGCTGCTGGAGTTGCTTACTCACACCCACTTAGTAATATTACAAGTCGTATGACATATTTTGGTCCCAGCATGGTATGCTTGTCTTCTTTTTTTTTTTTGTCTGTTTCTTTTTGATTTCCAATTCGTTGTATGTATAAATTAACATTGTAATCGATTGGCCAGTATAGATGTTTGCTGATCTAAGGTGTTCACCTTCATGCACGCGTGCTGGAGTTCATGGGACAGTATCAATTTGTCCTCCTGATTGCTTTCATTATAAAGGAACCTTGGATGTGTTTCACAAAATCATAAGACAGGTTAGAAGCTCTTCTATGTTATGTTTTGAGTGTATGATCCATTGATTCTTGCATGAGATTACCTTCACAATACAAGGTCATGATTGGAATAGAACTGATTGAAGGGCTGTAGTCACTGAATGGCCTTCTGTGGTTATCTGTTGGACTCTTTTTGCATATTGATTTCTTTTGCTGCTTTTTTACAGTCTTGAATCCCTGTTGCCAATCTCTGTTCATAATTTGATGACATAATCACAGGAAGGAATTGCTAGACTATGGAGAGGCACGAATGCTGGTTTGGCTGTGGCAGTACCAACAGTAAGTTTGAAACTAAAAGTTAGAATCCCCTACTTTATGCTTCGATTTATCTGGAATATATGCTTAGGTCTACTTTTTTGATGGTGCAGGTGGGAATCTACTTGCCGTGTTATGATCTGTTTCGAAATTGGCTAGAGGATCTGACATCACAGTATCTTCCTGGCACAACATTATATGCTCCTTTGGTAGCTGGCTCTTTGGCGCGATCTTTAGCTTGTGTAACTTGTTATCCCTTTGAACTTGCTAGAACCCGCATGCAGGTAAAAACTGCATGCTTAATGCTATTCCTTTACAGTTTTAATTTGATCTATTATGTGGTAAATTATGGCACTGAACTTCTTAGGCCTGTTACTATTTTTGTTATATTTGCAGGCTTTTAAGGCTGCCCAAGTTGGTCGGACACCTCCTGGAGTTTTGCAAACTCTACTTGATGTCATCTCCAATGTCAGGAGCACAAATAATCCTCAAAACAACTGTAAGTCTCTCATCTGCTTTCTATTGTAACTCTTTTACAGAAAATTGTGCCTAGTGGATAGAATAGTGAATGATTGGAAGACTTGTATCATGTGGATTGACAAGTCTCGTCACGGAGATGATTGAACAATGGGTATATGCCTGTGGGGCTTTGATATATGTAATAAGGAACATATTTAGTATTGTTGACTGTATATCTCTGGTAATGGACAAACAGAACAATCTGAAAATTTTAAATGGATACTTTGGGAATTTAACTTTGTTGCTTGAGAAATCAGCTCAGATATCTTTTCAGTTATTTGCTATACAAGTTCTGCAGAAAATAACATATCTCTTGCAACAGTGAAGGGTTATCGCATACTTTGGACAGGCAGAGGAGCACAGCTTGCTCGTGATGTGCCATTCTCAGCAATTTGTTGGCCAACCCTTGAGCCAGTAAGAACTTTTCATTTCACTTTAATTTATTTTAGATGTATTCTTCCTGTTGCTAATAGATCTTATATTTTTTCAGAATTTGCATCCTGTACATTTTTGCCAGTAACCACCCCACTTCTTTCTACTGGTGTAGATTAGGAGAAGACTTCTTATTTTGGTTGGTGATGAATCCAATGTAGCAGCCATATTTGGTGCAAATTTTTCAGCTGGATTTATTGCAGGGAGTCTTGCAGCTGGTACCACTTGTCCCCTGGATGTTGCCAAAACCCGAAGGCAGATAGAGGTCATTACTTTCCGCGCCAACTTCAGTCTGCACATTTGTAGGCTTTACTGTCTATCATATCTGCTAGATTTCAATAACTTTCATATTAGGAAGCAATTCTAGAATGCTTTGGATTATCAAATACATGAAACATGGAGTGAGATGTCTTATTTGTGGTTTATGACTAAACAAGGAAACAGGAACTTGTGTAATTGGGATAAGATCAATTATAGCATCCATCTGCAATGTTTCTGTCAACTACACTTACATTATAGAAGATAGACTGCAGTATTGACAAGCTTTTATTATGTACTACATTATGTTCTTGATTTCAGAATGATCCTATCAGGGCGATGAGGATGACAACACTTCAAGTATTGACGGAAATTTGGAGGTATTATTCAAGCAAATAGTTCTGTTTTTCATAGTATCCTACCTTTAATGTGTTTCCTGTGTTGTCTATTACATAAATAAAATGTTAGGAATAATGGTCACAAAGGAGAGTGGTTAGTCTATACAAGGAAGAAGAAGACAAGCTGTAAGCAGTAGTGAGATAGCTAGATATCAATATATTTTAGTGATTCAGGTTGTTAGCAAGAGATATCTATTCCTTAGAAGTTTGTTAGGATAAGTAGATATAAAATAATAGTCTATGGGAGAAGAGGGGTAGGCATTAGATTAGAAATAATTCTCAGAAGATTTCCTGAGATTGTAAGGGGGTTTCCCTTGAGAAGAAGGTTCTTCCTTCTTGTTTCGGAATAATACAGAGTTAATTGCTCTCTACCTAGTGTTATTTAACACGTGTAGTTTGAATTGAATTGTTACCTAACATAAAAACCATCTTATTAAGTGTTGCTATTGCTGTTCTGATGTTAGACATGTGTTCTTGTCTTTTTTTATGGTACCATGTTGTTAGTCTTTTCCAAACTTTCATCATGTTCTTGGGGATGGTAATCTTGCAATGCTTTCCTTATCCTCTGCATGATATCTGATGGAAAATGGAATGGAACCCTCTAGCTAATAAAATTTTTGCATGTCAAGCCTTACAATTTTTGTTGCACTTTCAAGTCTGGTCTACATGTACGTGTTGATTCAGGCCTATACTGAAATTTTGCATCTAGTGAGATTATTTTCAAGCGTCCATAATTATGGGAGAATTGGGAAATGAACTTAACCTTTGTGAATTACAGAATTATCCTCTCTGAGGATGTGGAGATTCCTATTCCCTACCAAATATCAGTATAGGAGACAGACTAGCACATTGTTTATATTGCTTTTGAGATGTACTTCAGTGACAGGTTACAAGCTGTTTTGAAATTATTATCCTGTGATTATGCAAGAGACATAATTATTAATCTGTTAGATGTTAGTTGTACTGCTACTACACTAAATTCAGCCCAATCCCATTCAGCTCTCAATATGGTTGATTACATATTCCACGGTTGTATCAGAACATATGAAAAATTGACTGGTGTAGGGATGGAGGATTGAAGGGACTCTTCATGGGAGTTGGTCCTCGTGTTGGTCGTGCTGGTCCATCTGTTGGGATTGTAGTTTCATTCTATGAAGTAGTGAAGTATGCTTTACATCACCGGCATCCGTCGTCGTAATCGTTATGCTGCATCAGTTTTTCAGTCTTCACTGAACCAAGCGCCTCAGAGCAGCACTGACATTGAAGAAGCAAGTAGCTTCTCTTATGTGAATAGTGTATCACCCTGTACAAAAACACAGTTTTGACAGTGGATGGATGCTTTTCGCAACCCCAAAAGTGCATAATCCTCTTTTTCCAAATTTTTCTAAACAGCTTTCTCCTGAAAATGCTGCTGGAACTGAGAAATTTTGTACTGTAGAAAATTCCAAGTTTTTGTCTGAGATTTGGTCTCAGATTCTTAGCATAGTTTTACTTTGGTCATCAGTTTTAAGGTGTAGGACATCTCTTCTGCACCAAGAAGTTGTGTCTGTATAGGTTTTGTAGAGGCCAATGCTATGTCTAGGACCTAACGAATTCTTGCTTTAAACTGTCATTCCAATGTTGTTGGAAACTGGAAACCTGAAATTACATCTTTAAGGTAATAAAAGCGGCTTTTACTATAATTTGATAGCCTTATAGTTCTACTCAAAACTCTGCTGCTTTCTCTTCTACTTCACTTGCTATTTTCTGAAAGGACTACTAATTGGTTCATCTACTTTTCTTCTTAGATATCAAGTTAAATTGAACTTGGCTAATTACGAATTATGAGTAAATTATTTGATGAGTTATAGCGTCGATTCATCTTTAAATCTTTTCTTGTTTACAATTACTTATGTATAAGGTGGCAAAATTTTTAAATGATTTCATGCCTTCTAATGAAAATCTTCATTTCATTTTCTGTTTATGCCAAGTTAAAAGGGTGAGATAAATGAGAAACAATCGAAAATGAATATAAAATTAAAAAGAAAAGATAAAAAACACGGAACTAAATACGACTTGAAAATAATAATTTAAGATATTTTAAAAAATATTAGTTTAATTCGAGTTTATCCGTTTGGATTGAAATTATAATTTCAAGAATAATAAATTTTTCTAAAATTAATTAAAAACTTGTGTATTTTACCTAAACAAGAATTAAAAATAATAATGATAAAAGAAGAATCTGAAGAGAACTGTCATTGAAAGATCAAATAACATGAAACACTCCCCATACAAATAACATGAAACACTCCCCATAACCAAAACTCTACCCTGTAACTTTCGAAAGAACAGAAAAAGGGTTACACTGCAAAAACTCTACCCGTTAACAACCCCTCAAGCTGTTCTTGGTCATGACTGGTTTTTCTTCGACGGATGAAGAATCAGTGGATAAGGTAAGTGAGCACCAAAGCTACCAGCATTAGAACATATGCTATTCCTTGGTCTATTGTGGTTCCTGCAAATGTGTAACAGATAAAAAGAAATCAAATTTATGAGTAAAAAGTGATCATATAGACATTAAACTTGGAAAACTTGATAAATATGGAAGCTGATCATCGAAAGGGTTCTAGATCATTATCATTTTAAATATCAAACAAAAGCCAAAGAACAGAAAGGACACACCGTCGCTGGTTGGTGATGGTGCAGGAGCAGAAGATTGTGCTAAAGGGAAGATCATCACATACAAGACAGCAATTATAAGAAAAACGTTAAACGAAAAGTTGGTGAAATCCATAGCTTTCTTTACGTCTCTAATCTATTTTATCTCTTTGCTTTCTCACACACAAAAACTCTCCCTCTCTCCGGAAGAAACAAAATGCAGATATATATAGAAAGAGAGAGAGAGAGAGTCTTAAGAGTAGAGAGTAAAGAAGGTTTAGAACTCTTTGAACAAAGCTAAAAATGAAAGCTGAGGAGTCATAAAAGGTGATGATTGTGGACGAAGGAGCATCTGAACTTGTTATTTATAGGAGTTTGGATTAAAACGCGACCGAACGTAGGATAGAGAGCTCCAAACATAGGGGACTATCTCTGTCTCTGTCTCTGTCTCCCCGCGAGTTTAGTTGACCTATAAACACGCATAACCATGTGACCAGTGCTGTTCTTCTTCTTCTCTCATTCTAGTCAAATTCCCATTTGTTTTTGCTTTCTTCCCTCCTAATTCCCAAGCTGGTTTAGCAGCACACAATGATGAGACCAAGATGTCCAAAAAACAAAAGAGCGCAGATCCTGTCCAAATAACTCTGTCTTACTCTGTTAAAGAGTAAGATGACGTTGTTTCTTCCAGTTGGACAGAGTAGATGACTTCATCAGAGCAGATGACTTCATCAGACTCTTAAATGCAAGCCGCCTACCAGCTTGGCTCGGAAAGAGAAAAAAACATAATGAAGCTATATAATATTATTATTTTATTCTTAGAATTGGACAAGTGACCGACTAAAGTTTATGTACTTATTATTATAAATTATTAATAATTTATTATTTACTTATGATTAAACAAACTTATTATGTAAATCTTAAATAATATTATTATTATATTCGATCTGATTATTAAATTAATCAATTAATAATTGATTTTATTATTACCATAATTATTATAAAAATTGTTTATTATAATCTAGAATTTAAAAAAATTAATTATATTAATTTTTTATTTTCTAAATCTTATGATTATGGTTATTGTATTAAAATATTTATTGTTGTTATTATTATGGTTATTATTATTATTATAATTATTAGTATAATTATGTTGTTATAATTAATATTAAATTAATAAAATTATTTAATTGATAATAATAACAATTATTATTATTATTATTATCTTCGATAAGATATTTTAATGACTTGATTATTACCATTATTTCTACTATTATCTAAATCTTAAATATTATTAATATTATTTTAATACATTAGATTAACTTCTATTATTATTATTTTTACCATTATTATTATATAAATTGTTTATTACCATTGGACAGAGTAATGACTTTATTATTCATAACTATTTAACTATTCTTATAATATTAATTAATTTTTATATGTACTTATTCTTATAAATGTTATATATAATTTAATTGTAAAATTTGTTAATTCCGATAATTTATTAATATTGATTATTAATAATTTATTATTATAAATTTATATTATTGATTTATTATTATTAATTAGTGATCAGCGTTGGCTCGCGAGGGCGAGCACGGGCTCGTACACGCGAGCCAGCGTTAACGGCTCCTCGCGAGGGCTAGCCAGGCTCATCCTCAACCCTGTGTTATGCTGAGTAGCCGATTAGTTATATATTTTTTATTTTAATTATGCAAATTTCGTTGTTATATTTTTTAAATGTATAAATGTTAATTATTTTTTTAACATTTATAATTATTGTATTTATGTTATGATTATTAATAGATAATGCTTAGTGTTATTATTTTGTAATTATGATTATTATATGATTAATAATATTATTATATAAATTATTATTATTTCAATTATTATTTGTATTATTATTATGACCAGTGGGATTCCTTCTCAACCCTAGCGCGTTCCTCTTCCATCAACAGCCGACCTCTTCTCCTCTTCTCCCACCAACGGCCGACCCTCTTCTCCGACCACCAGAAGACGATCGCCTTCTCCGACACAGCCGACCCTCTTCTCCGACCACCAGAAGACGATCGCCTTCTCCGACGCACCAGCAGAGTCACGGACCAGCAGCCTCCCTTTCGTCCACACAACACCTCCTCCGCCTCATTTTCCAATCGGTCACTTCTAGTTAGTCATCTGTTGAGGTTAGTCATCCATGTTTTGCTCTTGGGTTTATTTTTTGTCTTCGTTTTTATTGTTAAATGCTTATATAGTGGTCAGTTTTGTTAATGTAAGGTGAGTATTCTTCAATTTTTGAGACTATAGTTGGTTCATTTTTTGTTTGAATGTGTGTTTATGTTGGTGAATAATGAATAATACAATGGTTTTGTTAATAGTTAGGGATGAATTTGGTCTGCATATGAAGTGTTAGATGAAATGCCTCTTAAGGATATCTTGTTAAAGTGGTTTGAGTATTATAAGTTTTTTCCACTATAATTGGTTCATTTTTTGTTTCAATATGCTTATCCCTAACTTTTTAACCAATTAACATGAAAATTACAAAAAATAGCAACAATCTAATCCAATTTACGTATAAAGAATGTGATTGTATTTTGTTTTTTAAACACCAAGACGTTACATTATTTCTTGAAAAGGAAATAAACCAGTAGTATCATCAAGATGTTTGACAACTTTATTATAACAAACTCAATTTAATTGTAGTCTTTGCGTAAAACACATCATAATAGTATGCTTTATATAACCAAATAATTGTCTTAGTTATACTTAAGTGAACTTCAAAATTCATCTCCATTTAACAAACAAGTTCAACTATCAACAAGATATCTAGTCTTATATATCTCAGGTACCTTTAACTTTCTAAACAACTTTTACATAATGTTGGATCTACTCTCTCATGCCCAACAAAATTGGTTAGCTGTATTCCATATTGGACAGGAGTGTTAATCGGCATATTATTTAAAATATGAAAGTTATTAAGAACCTGATTTCCATGTCCTTCTTGATTTATGAAAATTCCACTTACCATTTGGTTTAGTTGGATTCCTAAGTTGATATACATCAATTCTATGCTAGTCATCCCAAACTCTTGGTTCATGGAATCTCTGAACTCTTCAAATGTCTTTGAATTATTTTTTTTGTCGGGTTTTCATTAGTGTAAGAGGGGGAAGAGACTTGTTCCCCCGTGTTGACTGACGCATTTAAAGGGATTAACTTGCTGGGTTTGAGAGGAAAGTTGACAATCTGACGAACTTTTGAGTTTTTTGCTGGTTGGAAGTTACTGATCTGGTATCAGCAAAATTAAGTTGATACATTTGCCAAATGAATGAGTTAATTGTTGTGAAGCTCCAGAAAGATTGGGATGCCAAATGTGAATTTGAAATCTTTTGATGTTTCCTTCATCGATGTGTTTGTAACTTGCAACCAGGGAGCACATTTCAGCTAATTTCATATTAGCGAACTGATATATTTTGAACCAGAATAGTTTGCTTTATCCCTTATATGTTACGAAGCATAGTTTTCAGTTAGCATCCATGATACCCTCTTTCATGCGTAATTATTTGGATTATTTATGTGTCAAATATGTAGCGTCGATCGTCACAATGCCCCCGCGAAGATGCCAGGCTACGGAACCACATTCAGAGAATGAGGAGCAACAACAGCAACCACCACAGCGGTTGCCAATGCAACAGGAACACGAACAACGTCCGCTACCTGATTGGGGCATGCTCTCTCAAAAGCTGCTAGATAACCAAAAAATCATGCTTGATAACCAACAACGAATGCTTGAGAACCACAGAAGTACACAGAAGCAGTTGGATGACATTAATTTTGCGATGACAGGCCTGAATCAGCGATGGGAAACTCTTAATACTCGAATTAATGATATGAACAACCATCTGCACTATGTTGATCTACGTCTGCAGAAGGCGTGGGAGCCCAGAGACGTCGACTGGACATCGCCATCTTCATCTGGTTTACCAACGGATGAAGGTTCCGCTCCATGAATTGTGGAAGTAAGACACTTGTGCTCTTGCTAAGATACTGATGTTTCTGATCCTCATAATTTGTCTGAAGAATGCGTTAAATTTGTTAGAAAACTGTTTCACAACTTGATGCATGCATGGCCATATATCAGTATTCCATATTGTAGTAATGCTTTCGTTTATTGCAATTGCCTGTTTGTCGTCTAAACAATTATTCATGTTACTTTCAGCTACTCTTTTCCAAATGCATTCTCATCTGTGTAATGTTGACTATCATTAATTTGCTAACATCAATGTCACTAAAAGTAATACGGTTATTATTATTCCCATCGAATCCTAATTGCAGGGTAGGAATTCCAGACATCTGTGATTGTACAAAGGTTGCAGCTTCGCGCAGACTTCAACTGCGCGCAGACTTGTTGGATTGCAAGTCTGACCATGTTGGACTGAATTTAGTAGTGTACAAAGCTGTAATCATCAGGAATGCGTATTTTTTGGCTTTCGTTTGCACGTTTGACCATTGTGGACTGAATTTAGTTGTGTAGGAAACGTTAATCATCAGGTCATGTGTTTATGTTGGATTGCAAGTTTGACCATTTTGTACTGAATTTAGTAGTGTAGGAAGATTTAATCACCAGGTCATGCTTATGCTTGTTGTATGGCGATCGTTTTCACGATTTATGTGTTTATTAGCAGTTTTTATTATGTCCATTAAGTCTTATTATGTCCATTAAGGTGATATTGCAGTCTTTATTTGAACAATACTGAGCGGCGTAACAACCACCCAATATAGTCAGCAGAGATGAGAATTACAAGACAGCAAAACAGTAACTCAGACTCTAACATGGTTTATCCAATGCAGAACATTGAATGTTCTTCAATCTGATTAATGGTCTACAGCTACAGATATAGAAACATGAGTAACTTTTGCTATAGGATATGAAATAATCTTCAAAGAAGAGAGGAGAACTTAAACAATTATTAATCTACATAATCATCAACTTGCTTGGCATTTGAAACAGAATAGAAAATCCAGGCATGTACTGTCAAATAACAAACTTGCAGGTCAGAAATTAGAACTTGATTATAGCAGCTCCACTTGATGGCGTCGAAGCAAAGACATAAAGGCCAAGATCGTTCTTGTTTATCACACCCTTTTCAAGCCTTAATTGACAAAACTTTTCCTGATCAAATGTAGAGATAACTGTTAATACACATCATGTGAAATAACTTTGTTTTTGTTTGTTGATTTCAATCTTCGTGCTTTGAAAATTATCACTTGCTTTTAAGTGGTATTTGTTTAGTGAGCATACAACTGCATTTACCATATTCTGTTACTTTTTCATTATTTTTACGCAAAAAGATATAGTATTGATATTCTTAAGTCCAATATGATGTTGTTTTGGAGTTATAAATGGATGAAAAACTAACAGAATATGACAAAAAAACAAAAAAACACAGCTAAACAATAAATAAAGAGGTAAATGATAACTTTCAAAATATAAAGATTCAAATGAGAGAAATTAAAGTATAAAAGAGTGCAATAAGGTAAACAATTTATACTATAATTAGTGAAATAAATTAAATGTCGACCAACAAGAGAGTCCAATATAATTAAGCCTTGTTAAAACAATGAAGCAACAAGAAATCTTATGTTTGATTACCTTTCAATTAAGGATGAACTGTGGAACTATAGCCTCATTAACCAACGCCACAGCACAACCACCCCATGCAGCTCCGGTAAGTCTTGCCCCTAAAGCACCATGGTCTCTACAGATTGTTACCAATTCTTCCAACTCCGAACAACTTGTCATAAGTAAGAAGAGATAAGAGCAAAGTCGAATCAGATAAAAGACAACAATCGTCAAATGTATATTAAATATGATAAGCTGAACTTCTTTTAGGACTTTACGATCTGCTCTTTATAAATGATTATATGACTGTGTCCTCACATTACATGAACACCTCAAATGTCTAATGATTCAAAGTTTAATAACACATTCCAAACATCCAATATTACAACCAAATAAATAAGTAAGTTCAGTAGCTATACCAACGGGGTTGTTACAGAGAGCATTGTTAAAATGAAACGGTCGAGTTTTTGAAACCATTATTTATCACATTTCAGATATATCACCTTGGAAACGAAAACGTAAAATTGAAAGATAAAATAATACTAATAATAATATGATAGAATAATAAGAAGAAGCATAAGATTTACAAAATAATACTAATAATAATATGATAAGAATAATACTAATAATAAGATAAATTAATACTAATAATAATTATAATATTACTAATAATAATAAGAATCCACGCAATAATTTGTCGAAGTACATGGGCAGGGCATTTACAGTGCAATCGACGCGACGCGGGTGGAAGCAATGTTTTTAAAGTTATACATAAGAAATCTACAGTGACAGAGGCGTGCAGGTTTCAACTAATTTTGTCAAATACATTAATGTTATCCCACCTTGTTTAGTAGTAAGGATTTCTCCCCTGTGGCTCTCTCAAGAGAATTTGTGACAGAACTAAGAAGGGAAGCAATTGAACTCAAGGTGGGTTGCATGACAGCAGCAGAATGGTAATTGTTTGAATTCTCAGAAACCTGTCACACATTGTGTCAATAATACAAGTATTTATTCTTTTTCAGGGTAAAAAACATGGGTTTACACAGGGACATAAAGGACCACCCCCTCAATGTGTATATATACCTGGAGTCTCAGAGATTTCCTTGTGACTAGAAAATAGAGATAGGAGCTCAGACTGAAGCATAGCCTAGATGTGT
>JANZLX010000007.1:27104953-27119260 GCA_025531955.1 Erythroxylum orinocense | reverse complement strand
TTCCTTCTGCATCTGGTTCTTTTCGTTTGTTTAATGTCCTTCATGTTCCTCAAATTATTAAACCTTTACTATCTGTTAAAAAATTTACCAATGATAATTCATGTTTTTTTGAGTTTTGGCCTACCTTTTTTGCTGTGAAGGACCAACGCACGAGGAAGGTACTGATGCACGGACCTAGTGAAGATGGAGTGTATGCACTAAGATTTTCAAAACAAGCCATGACTGCTACAGTACCCACCATGGATGATTGGCATGTCCGTTTAGGTCATCCGAATCGTGACAAGTTATCTGCTTTAGTTAAATCGAATTTAATTTCTAGTTCTTCTAGTACTTTAAAGCCTTGTTCTAGTTGTTTGTTAGGGAAACTTTCTCGTATTCCTTTGGTTTCTGTGGAACATAAAAGTTCTTCTCCATTTCAAATAATACATTCGGATGTTTGGGGTCCTGCCCCTGTTAAATCCTTTCATGGTCATTCTTACTTTGTTCTATTTGTTGATGATTATACACGTTTCACATGGGTTTATTTCTTGAAAAATAAGAGTGATGTTTATAATACCTTTCTTCACTTTGAGCAAATGGTTACTCGTCAATTTAATACCAAAATTCGTGCTTTTCATTCTGATTGGGGTGGTGAGTATCAAAAGTTGCATAAATACTTCACCTCTAATGGTATTATTCATCGCATTGCTTGTCCTTATACCCATGAGCAAAATGGTATTGCAGAACGAAAAATTCGGCATTTGGTTGATACTACTCTTACTCTTTTGGCTCATGCCAACTTGCCCAAACGTTTTTGGAATTTTGCTTTAGAACAAAGTGCTATGTTGATCAATGTTCTTCCTAGTCATGTCATTCAAAAAAAATCACCGTATCAAATGTTACATCTTCAGAATCCAAAATATTCAGTTTTTAAACCTTTTGGTTGTGCTATTTTTCCTTTGTTGCGACCCTACAATAAAAATAAGTTTTCTTTTCGTTCTGTTCAATGTGTCAATCTAGGCTTAAGTCCTAATCATTGTGCTTTTCGTTGTCTTGAAGTTAAAAATAATAGAGTCTATTTAGCTAGGCATGTCAAACTTCATGAGACTATTTTTCCGTTTGCCGATTTATCTTCTTCTATTCCTGTTCCACGTCCTATTCAAGAACCATGGCTAACTATTACTAGTGCTGCACTTCCTTCACAAGTCTTGGCATCGGTATCTTCTTCAGGTAATGTTTCTTCACCTTTATCTTCCACTTCACAAATAATAACTCCAACCTCTCACCCACATGTACCCACCTTGCCATCATCTCCAATTCTTACCCGAACTCCTCAAGCCCAATTACCTGTTGACACTTCACCCACTAATGTTGGCCTAAGTCTTATACCCCTTGTTACTACTGAACCCGTCACACCACCGGTAACTAAGCCGAATAAAATACATCCTATGCTCCTACGACCTAACCCAAAACCAAAGAAATTTGCCTATGTCATCAACACCAAACCAAACTATTTAGTGACTGAACCTAAAACAGTTAAACAAGCTATACCATATGCAGAATGGAGGGTAGCGATGCAGGATGAACTTTCTGCTCTTACTCAAAATCAGACTTGGTCTTTAGTTCCCCGACCATTGAACAAGAATGTTATTGGCAATCGGTGGACTTTTCGAATTAAACGGCATGCTGATGGAACCATTGATCGTTACAAGGCTCGTTTGGTAGCCAAAGGGTATTCCCAACAGTGTGGTATTGATTACCAAGAAACTTTTTCTCCGGTTATTAAATTTCCAACGATCCGGACGGTACTTTCTCTTGCTGTTTCTTCACATTGGTCCATTAAACAGATTGACATATCCAATGCATTTCTTCATGAAGAGGTATATATGGAGCAGCCCACAGGTTTTACAAATTCCTCATTTCCTGATCATGTTTATAAGCTTCAACGGTCTTTATATGGGTTAAAGCAGGCGCCTCGTCAATGGTTTATGCGGTTAACTACCTTTCTTCTCTCATTGGGGTTCAAGCAATCCACAGCTGATAATTCTCTTTTTTATTTATGTCGTGGTTCCTTGAAGTTTTTTATTTTGATTTATGTGGATGACATAATTCTAACTTGTTCCAATTCCAATGAGTTACAGAACGTAATTCAACAATTGGGTTCTGTGTTTCCTGTGAAGGACTTGGGTGACTTGCATTATTTTTTGGGCATTCAAGTCAGCCGGATTAATGATGGTTTACTGTTATCTCAAGAGAAATATCTTGAAGGCATTCTTAATGTTCATAATATGGCTGCTGCAAAACCATTTTCTACTCCTATGCCGACAACTCCGAATCTTAGTAAGTTGATGGGTACCAAAATGTCTGATGCCACTTGTTATCGACAAGTCCTCGGTGCTTTACAGTATATGACTCTGACGAGACCTGATATAGCTTTCTCCGTCAATAAATTGGCACAATTCATGCACTCTCCCACAGTCTCACATTGGCAGGCTGTTAAGCTATTGCTTCGATACTTGCGGGGAACAAGTAAATATGGGTTATTTATAACCCCCAGTTCTGATTTTCAATTCCATTGTTTTTCGGATAGTGACTGGGGCGGCTGTCCGGATGATCGCCGTTCCACTGGTGGCTATTTGATTTATTTTGGCAAAAATTTAGTTTCCTGGTCCTCTAAAAAGCAACCAACTGTTGCCTGATCGTCAACTGAAAGTGAATATAAAGCTTTAGCTAATGCTGCAGCTGAGGCTTTATGGCTACGTTCTCTATTATGTGAAATTGGTTATGGCCATAAGTTATCAACCTCATTATGGTATGATAATATTGGGGCAGTCTATTTATCGTCTAATCCTGTTCTTCATTCCAGAACAAAATATGTGGCCCTTGACTATCATTTTGTTAGAGAACAAGTTCAAAATGGCACAATTGCTATTCGCTTTATAAGCTCTGCTGATCAGATAGCAGATATTCTTACAAAGCCATTGGCAAAGGGACCATTTCTTTTTCTTCGGGACAAGCTTCGGCTCCGAACTTCTCCACCATCAGCTTGAGGGAGGGTATTAGTGAAACTACGTAACCACCGTTCCGATATACTCTGCATTATTATCTGTATTATGATCTTGTAGATCTTTTGTTTATCTTTCTGTTATAGCTATTTTTAGGATTTAGAAATATTATATAAAGCAATGTAATCTTTGTATTTTATACATCAATATACAATTCTTCTAAGCCTCAAATACTTTTCTTCTTCTATTTCTCTTGGTCTTTACACAACTAATGTCAAGACACCAACAAAAAATCACTCATGCAAGCCGCACGATATTTATCCATAATCTGAACTTCAATTAAAGATAGACTTTTTATTTTACTGCAATTCTTATACTAGAGTCCAAACTCAAATAAGGAGTGTTACTTATTTACACCATATTTTGATTTAGATTTTTAAACATTATCTTGAAGACCCGACAATCGAAAATATCGAAATTAAATAATAAGACATAATAAATATCTTAATACTTTCATTATAAAATTTGTTAGAAATTAATTCGTAGTGTCACTCATGGCTCATATGTGCATAGAATATTCGATATTTATGATTTCTTAAAGAAAATGAAAGCTCAAACCAGAAATTCCATTTTTTTTTTGTGTCAAGTGGATAAGTAAGATGTTGCGAAACATAACAAGGTTGGAAGACTCGAGCTGTCTCCCATTTTGCAATCGTCAATTTCCAAATATTTATAATAAAAAAAAGGGTTGTTGAGGGGACGTAAATGCCAAAATTGACGAGTGAGAGCAAAATTTTGTATTCATTTGGAACAGCAGGAAGGTAAGGAGACATACAAGTAATATGAAGTAAAGTGTAGTAAATGAAACCACACTCCTATGCTGCAATTTGCAATAACTCTTTTGTCCCGTTACTGCCACTCGGATACCCCTTAGGACCTTTGGCAATTCTAGTCGATCGCATTGCTTTGATATCATTTGAAACTTAAATCAAGGTATTGATGAAGACAAGTTATGCTCAAACAACTTATTTGAAAGACCCGATTTGATCTGTTAACGTTATCGAGATCATGTCCAGTTATTGCATGTACATGTGTCCAGTTATTGCAGTTAACGTAACTTTTTAAAGATTATCTTTACATATTTCGTAAATTATATAAATAAAGACAATTTTTTAATTAAATTATGTAATTTCTAAAAATTTGAACATATAATTAAAAAATAAAAAAGAACATTTGACGTTTGTAATTTATTGAAGAAACTAGTAACTACTAAGATTATGATAGACACGGAGATGCCGTGTCTGCGCATTGAAAGCCGACCTGCTGATACATTCTTTGTCTTCTTCGTAATTATCAAACTCTCCTTCACACATCTTGCAGATCGTTTTCTTTTTTTTTTTTGCCCTCTTCTCATTTATTTTTTGGGTGTCTTCTCAATTATGTTTATTAGGAACAAAGACAAAGAGAAAATGAAATTTCTTAAGAAAAATGGGACACAGAGCGCTCTGAATAATTAGTTCATGGCTACTGGGCGGCTGAAACCATCGAACCTAGACAGACAGTCAGCTGTCATAGTCACGAAACCTGGCAAGCAACACATTTATATTTAGAATCTTGATTCAATTCATAACCTACCAACCAGCAACTGTTTTGCTTTTTCTTTTCTTTTCTCTTTATATATATATTCTATGATGACTAATTTGATTATTTTAAGAGAGAAATTTACTTATATATGAGTAAAATTAAGTGAAATAAAATAAAATTCTACTTGGTTATATATTAAAGATCTTTTTTTGTATTTTATTTCTTTTTTTCTGCAGTGGATAAAATACTAATTGAATTACAAAAAATATTACAACCTAAAAACTTAAAAATTGACTAATAATAGCGTTTCAAATTAAAATTTTGCTCATTTTCAACTTTTTTTATACTCCCATCATTGTTCAAAGTTTTGATGATGATGATTTCGTAATGTTTAATTTATTGAATAAGTAATTGTTAAGTTATTTTAGTATTAATTTTTATAATCAAACATCTTATATTTATGAGGTTGCCATATAAATAAAGAGTTGTTGAGTAGTAAATCATAAATAAAAATTATAATTTCAAAGATCCTTAGGGTTCTTAGTTTAATGACCTTATCCAAAACAATTCTTATATACATATTACAAAAGAATTGAAGACGAGGAGAGCTAGGGTTTTAGACCTTGAGCTATGTTTACTAACAAAACCAGCCTCTTTTAGGTCTTCTTTCTCAGCTAAGCTCTTGGCTTATTATATATCTCTTTCTCTCTGTAAGTGTAACACCTTCAGTCTCCTTTTACTGGTTTTGTTTGTATGTTTCTCGGCCATTTGTGTTTCGGATTCCTGAATCCTCAAGGGTTCATCGATCATCAAAAGGGTTGATGGCGATAGTTTAGTCTCTTTCACGTCAGCTTTCTCTTATTTACTCTTGATCTTGACAACCCCACCCTGAAATTCACCTTCTGATCTGTCTCTTTTTCCACTTGATGATCATCGTCTCATCCATAACCTCTCCTTTCTTTAACCTTTCTCTGTCACTTACTCATCTCTTACTACCACTACCTGTTCTCGGGAAACGATGAGCGACAGTTTGTCTGGTTTCCTTGACGAACCTGAATTTGTCGACACCACCTTCTACGGCCGGGACGACAATGACGATCTATTCTCTATATTTGAGAGTTTAGGTAGCGTCACCGAGTTCCCTCCGGCTACGCCGTTGGTCGATGTTGTTGTCAGCTCCAAGGAGAAGGAGAAAACGAGGACACTGGTGTCGCATAAGTCTACATCTTCAAGTGCCTTGCAAGAATCGGAGACGGAGCTTGAAACATCGCCGAGAAGCAATAAGCGACAGAAGACTACAGTCACAGCAACTTCCGATGAGATAAACCCAGATGGGCAACAGCGATTTTCTCATATCACCGTCGAACGTAACCGAAGAAAGCAAATGAACGAGCATTTGTCGGTGTTAAGATCGCTTATGCCTTGCTTCTATGTCAAAAGAGTAAGCCATATTCATATAACTCATACCTACTCATGAAGTTTCCTGGATCTTGATGCTATTTTAGTATTGGTATATCATGTTTATCGTTCTGGTTCTTGCTATATATCTTTTTATGTTTCTCCTTCTGTACATAGAAGTGTTTGTTCTCTTTATGGTTCTGTTTGTTCAAGGACAGTTCACGAGTACATAAATGCATTAAACCAACAGAATCAAGAAAGTGGCAGTAACTTAGTGTTTCTGGTTCCTTTTTTCTGGTCTTCCTTTGTTATTGGTTACATAAGCTTTTCATGTTCAATAATGGCGGAACATAGGGGGATCAAGCATCCATAATCGGAGGTGTTGTGGATTACATCAAAGAGTTGCAACAAGTTCTACAATCCTTGGAGGCCAAGAAGCAAAGAAAAGTTTACAGTGAAGTCCTGAGCCCTAGGCTGGTTTTGACTCCACTTAGCCCTAGAAAACCACCACTTAGTCCTAGACTTAACTTACCTATTAGCCCAAGAACACCACAACCAGGTAGTCCCTACTGGCCTAGAGTACTCCAGCAAGGTTACCTTAGCTCTCCAACAACAATGGCTACAGCTCTTGATCCTTCTCCAACCTCTTCAGCTTCTTCCTCCATCAACGACAACATGAACGAACTCGTTGCCAACTCCAAATCCTCAGTCGCAGACGTGGAGGTTAAGTTCTCTGGTCCGAATGTTCTCTTGAAAACAGCATCTCCAAGGATTCGTGGTCAAGCCGTGAAGATAATCTCTGCCCTCGAAAATCTATCCCTCGAGATTTTAGATGTGACCATTAACACCATTGAAGAAACCATGCTTAATTCATTTACTATCAAGGTAAAAAACCTTATGAACACTAAATAGTTTCTGCATTATTTCCATAAAGAAGAACCTTTCGATTGGAGATTCAGATTCCTCAATACATGATTGACACTAGCATTGAAAGTTGCTGACAAGAAAAGACAATTTACAAAAACTATAGTTATGAATTTGCTTCTTCTCTGCTATATCCCATCTCATATTTATAACGTTTTGGCTCATAGTAGAGTTAGTAGGTTAGAGTTGACTTGAATGTGTCTTGTTTCTGGTGAATGATGAGATCATTTCTTGTAAGATTTCAGCATAAAATCATGAGAAAAAGAAAGCATCTACATCTACTGCTACTACTTTGTACTGCATGTATTACTAGTACTGAGCACTGACTTGGAAGCTCATTGCACGTTTCTCGAAATGCTACCTCCTGACTCCTGAGGCCTGAGGGGGTTGCAGAGAGGGTATCTTACTCTTACGGACCCCATTTGGGGTTTCAAAGTTTCAAGAACTTTTTGTTGTTTTCTAGTGTGGAATGACTATGGAGTTGCATGGAGTCCTCCTAGAAGATACCGATTGAACATTTTCTGCTTTGTTTTAACAGATTGGAATTGAATGCCAACTTAGTGCAGAAGATCTCGTCCAACAAGTTCAGCAAACTTTCTGCGAAACCTGCTTCACTACCCTACATGCCTAACAACTCCTCTTTTCCTCTGAAGTTGTATTAATAAATTTTGAGTATAGGCATTTACCTATATTCATAATTACGAGCAACATGTAACAGTAGACTAGTCTGTGTGACTTGTACGTAGGAAAACTCTTGTGATTGATCAGGAATCTTGAGCTCTTTTTTTTCCCCTGTAACTCCACTTCAGCACTGTAATTCAGTGCCCTGAATCAAAATTTAATTTTTGTCTTCTTGCAACAGCTTTTTTTTTAGCGTATGTGTATATCTGATAGTTTATTCGATACGAATATAAAAAATAACGAACCTAAGTTTTACACTCTTTTGATTTGTGACTATTAGCCAATGTTTTTGAGTTTTTTTTTAAATTAATGTTTTTGTCATTATTAAAACTAACGCTACTATATCTGATTTAGTAATTAAGACCCTTTTTTAGTACAATTATGACTATGATGAGGACCTTTTCTTTTTGTACTTCTCCAAGCTGATTAAAAACAAAGAGCTTTTTCAGCCCCAAAACTAAGAATCAATGGAATGTCTGTCTATCCATGAACATCTATTCTATCTCTATATGTAAGGGTCTTTCTTAAAGCCAAGAAGAGCTTTATTAGTGTCCTTTTGTCACGAGAATATTGAAATGCTTTACTTTGGTGTAGATATTAATAAGATTTCTATAATTCTTTTTGGTGAACAATAACTCAAAATTAAGTGATAGGTTTACAAGAATATTAAATCCTTAAAGTTGTAGGAAGAGATTATACTTACAAGATCAAGATCAAGACCTCTCGAGTATAGATCCATATAGGATCGTGAAATAGAAAGATAGTCTAGTTCATATCCTTGGATAAAATCATTTTATTTATTAATAAAAAATTAATAAATCAAGAAATTTATACAAGTTATGTACAATAATTAGGGTTGACATTTTTAATCTATTTGAATAGGTTATATTTAAGTTAATTGATTTTCAGATTAAAATTTAAAACTAATATTGTTATAATATAATTGACTAAAAATGATATCTTGTACTCCCTCCGATTCATAATAAGCGTCGTTTTAGAGGGATTTTAATTATTCAAAATAAGTGTTTTGTAACTTTTTATGCATATTTATAATTTTACTTCCAAAATTACCCTTTAATTTATCTCAAATCTTAATTACACAGATTACACAGATTATATTTTCAAGGCACTTTAACATGTAATTAATAAGGGTATATCAGATATTTTATTAACTTTCTTAATAAACGTGCATTCTTCTAAAACGACACTTATTATGAATCGGAGGGAGTATTTGATTCATATGTTGAATCTCTCTTAACTTTTTGTGCAAATTCTGCTTAATTGATCATAAATTCTTCCCTTAAATATTTCTCTACAGCTCTATTTTTCATTTTTTTAAACCAAGAAATGGTAAGCATCTATGAAAGGAAAGAAGTACCTACTCTCTCTTGCAATTTGTACCAATATTGAAGCAGAAATTCAGTTCTATCTATCCCAAAATTGATACTTACATACATAAAACACTTATCTGTCCCAATCCTTTTTTCCTTTCCCAACCACTATAGTTAAGTAGGTTAGCTCGGAATTGGCTGTTTGAGTGGAGGAAACACGAAAGGACCACTAAATGGCATTTGCATGTTTTAATGATTTTAAAATGATGCCCAAGTACATGAATTCTGGTGTGTGTATTTTAAGTGTTCAAGCATGAATTTTGCTGAATTGGTAAACTTTGCTTGGAAATTAAGGAACATATGGTCCCATGTATTGTTATATGAGTTAGACGTTGCATGAATTTCCTTAACGGTTCGTGGACCACATTGATTCATTTTGATTTGAAATTGGATTCGAAGGAGGATATTTATTTTTCTTTGTTCATATTTGACTTCTAAGGTGCTTGTCCTGGGACCGTCCATGGGTCTGTCAATAGGATTTTGGCTTCATATATATGTGTCATTCCACTGAGTCTTCTGTGTTAGTTTTGTTGAATGGATTAAGGAACTAAAGACCAACTTTTCCTTTCAACAAAACTTAACACCCTTTGGTTGTTCAAGACTTTCAAACAATGGATCTGACTAGTTCAAGCCTTAAATTATTTTTAATAAGCTTAAGCTCGAAGCTTGAATTTTTTAGAGTTCGTTCTTATTTTAAATTTTTATTTTTATTTACCTTAAGGTCGGATCGAACCTTTTGAACGTAAAACTCTTTTAAATTTAGGTTAGTGTTTAATTTAAAATTTTAATTAATTCAAAATTTAGATAACTATAAAAATTATAACATTTATTTTTCAAGTGTGTACTAAATGCATATAGTAATTTACAAATGGAATAATAAGTTCAAAATTTTCTAATTTTTTTAAAGTTTTCAATTTAATTACTAATCTTTCAAAATTCTTATTGATTAAATAAAATATTGTCTCTCATAATATTTAGATTTAAATTATATGAGCTTTTAAAAATTAATCATTAAATTGAAAATTTAATTACTGTATTAAAAAATAAAAATTAAGTACTTACAAATTTCTTATCCCTTTATAAATTATCCCACTAAGAAATGTACAATATAAATCAAAATTTACACATTGAAATTTGGCTTTTAATGCGACCATCTAAGCTGCTCTTCTCACCCCTCCCAAATTAATCGTAGATTCTAAATTACAAAGTCTTAACAAACACAGATTCTATATGATCATATGTTCACCTTTTCCCAATTCTGTTTCTTAAGCAATCATTTCATATATGATCATATGTTCACCTTTTCCCAATTCTGTTTCTTAAGCAATCATTTCATCATTATAAACAGATCTTACTATATATATCACAAAAAAAGAATTAATAACATTTAGTTCATCAGATCAGACTATCTATAGATTCTATACGGCTTTCGGATCTACACAGTGGATCAAGCAACTACTAAATTAATCATAACATGTTATGAAACAAAATCCAAATTCTAGTCCCCAACAACTCCCTGTCTAGAATTTGTGGTACCAAATGTAAAAGGCTTAAGGTCTCCACGCCATCGCTTGCCTAGCAGTGATCACTCAGGAGAAGAATCCAGGATTATTGTTGAAGGTGAAATTCGGATCAAACTCGTCGTTCACGAACCTGAAATCGAATCCGTTGGTCGGATAGTTAGTGGCGGAGGTTGCTGCAGAGATTACAATATTGAGCTCAGACCCCGAATTCTGACAAAAACTTTCGTCTCCTCCAAAACTACGGGGAACCCCACTTCTGGAAGGTGACATAAGCGAGGGAGAAAAGTTGCTCATGAAGCTGTTATCCGCCATGGAAGGAGAGAACCCGTGAGGTTCAGGCTTTACGATGGATGTCGACGGGAAGTGAAAGGAGGGAATTGACTGTTCGATGAAAGAGTCCAGGTCCTGCGATTGCTCTTGTTGATAAGAAGGAGATAGGACATGAGTGGCTTGGTTACAGGAATGACTTCCTCGGTACGTGATCTCCAAGATTGTTGGGTCATTATCAGATCTTTGAACTTGTTTTGTCGCCAAGCAACCTTGGACGTTTCGTTGAGTACACCTGTAATACCCTCTGCAAGCATAAACCTTTAGTTATTTAGGTTTCGAAACAAAGAAAGAACAAGACAAGATAGGGATCCAATCCAACCTTGGATACTTGGTTCCAAGAATGTATTTCTGTCCGTATTTTCTCCAACTAAACCCATCATCAAGAGAACCTGCCACTCCCATTGCTGGATCGACTCGAACTAGTTGCATCCGCCTTGGAATACTCTTCCTGTCAGATAATTACACCAATACAATTAGGTTCGACCAATTCATTGAGATTCAGAACTGTATTACAAGTGTGAAATTCATATCGGATTTAATTTTACCTCTTCTTGGACCCATCTCTGAGGTCGTGATCGGAGTCTTCACTCCGGGAACTTCCGGTTAGAGACGGCGGCGATTCAGACATTGGAATAGGAACTGATGTTCCTGATCCTGAACTGCTAAAATTTACAATTGATAGTGACTTTTCGTAAGAATTAAGGATCCCTTGTAGCAACATTTCGCAAGTTTCTCTCGAAGAATACGGCCCGTTGAGATCGATTTGGAGCTGTCTAGCTAGCTCTCTTCCCAGTCTCAGCTCAGCTATCAGATTCTTCAATGCCCAGTCTCCCATTTTCTCAATGCAAAGGAAAGGGGAGGGGGAAAAAAAAGATTTAACCCAATATAAAAGACAGCAGTTTCTGATATCCCTTTGATATACACTTGGAAATAAGACTTGCAGTGCGTGTAAAATCACCAGAATTTACAGGTAAAGAAGGGATAGGTTTAGGAACAACAAGAAGCTGACATGATTATTGAGAATTAATAAAGTCGAAGCTCTGCAAGCAATAAAAGAACTTGGAAGCTGATCACTATGATGCAGGGACCAGAATACTAATGAAAATACTGAAAGAGGTAGCCAAATTAAAGCTGGCATGAAATCGAAAAGGGTTCAAGTGTAAGTTTCTTGATATGGTAAGTGGATTATAATGGATTATATAGAAGGGAAGAACATGAAGAAACAAGGAAGATAGTCTTTTGAATGTCGAGTAGAAAAAGTAAGGGGAAGGTTGACTGAGGAAAAAAGGTTCGTGGCTATGGCTTCCTGTTTTTGGTTAAGACCGGTCTTTGGTCATAGGAAACATATGATTCAAAGCAAAAGGAAAGTCCAATTTGACCATTGCTTCCACTTTTTGACCCCCCAATGAGACGCATTGCTCATAAAACTATGTTATAACTTAAAATCAAGTAGGTTAATGATAAAAATTTCCATGCTTAAATTATTTTCACTCAGATTCAATTCTACTTAAAATCAACCAATTAACTTAGAGGAGTTGATCAGATTAATATCAAATTCAAATTAAGTCTCTAACATTAACCTATTTAATTTATTTATTATTAACCTTGCTCATATTATATAAATAAATTTATTTAATAGAAAATCTCATTCATTTTATTGTGGGTTTCTAAATATTTGAATAATTATACATAAATCAACCAAAATTTTCATTTTCATTTTTTAAGTAATAATCATTAAAATAGGAATATGAAACTATCATATGCTATACTACTAATAATGTTTAAAGAGATTTTTTGATAAAAATTAATTTTAGGATAAAATGTTTAAAAAGTTGTTAAGTTTAAAAGAAAGAAATTTAAGTAATTTATATTGTGCATGAGACCAAAAAAAGACATTTCCCTCATTTCTAGAACACTACCATATAAAATTCATAAACTAGAGTTTGGATTTTATGGAATTAATGTGGAGTTGAAAAAATGGGTACAAAGTAATTAGCCATATGGTCATTGTTTGTCAAATACAAGGAATTGTTTTTAAGAATTGTTAAATATGTATAATAATTTATAGATTAGGTATTTTAAATAAATAATTTTTATAAATTAATGGTTTAGAGTAAAATAATAAATTTAGTTTAATTAAATTTTATAAGTCTATCTTTAATCTACTCTTATTCTATTATCCTCCAAATCACTAAAATAATAAATAATTCCTAATTATAACTCAAAATTGAAATATTTGAATTGATAAATAGACTAGGGCAATTCTATTAATTGAATCATCGTCCTAACATATCCAACATCATTATCATTGAAAATGTTGCAACATTCTAGTAGGGATAGCAATAGACCGTCAAGCTCAACATTGGGCCTAAGCTCGACTTGTCCTGATCTATAGATAATTTTATTTTATAAATTAAAATAAAAAGAAAAATGATGCTTTTTTTTTCAAAAGTTTTCAAGCTTTGGATTAGGCAGTATCTAAACCTAAAACTTGATCTTAAAAAAAAAAAATTGAGGCTTGAGGTCTTGTAGACTCGGGTTTTGAGTAATGTTATGAATACCGTACCGAATTAGATATTGGATTGAGCTTTGGAACGAAAATTTTTTTAAATTTATAAAATAGTCCCTAAAATTTTTAAAAATTACAAAATAGTTCATATTGGTATATTATACAGTTGTACCATATACTTTACTAGTTTACTGTTTACATCAATCATGCTTTCAAAAATCTTAATAATAAATAATAATGACAATTAATAAAAAATAACAATAATTTTTAAATATTTTACATATAAATAATAACCACAATTAATATAAATAAAGACAATTATCATCATACAATTATAAAATTAAGAATAATACGAAGTATTTAAAATATTACAATAATACAAAAATATTTTTTAAATTTATAAAATTGTCCTTGAATTTTTTTAAAATTTACAAAATAGTCAATTGTCATATAACTATTTCAAAAAATGAATATTTGACCCAAGACAAATTTTTATAATCTTATTTTATTTTTCACAAATTATCCATTTTGTTAAATTATAAATTACGTGTTTTGTATAAATTATTTAATACATTAATACATTTATGTAGTAACAAAATTAATTTAAAAATAAAAAAGAATTGAAATCAGTATTATGAGTTTCGTTTCGTTTCGGCCGGTACTGGCCGGAACGTATCTTACCGACTCAAATTCGGTACCGGATTTTAAGTTTTGGTACCGAATTTAAATACCAGTCGGTACCAGTCAATTTCGACTGTTGAATACCGGTCGGAACGGAAAATTTTTAAAATTTGGTGGATTTTTTTGCAAAATTTTCAAAAATTTTCAAAATTTCCATCCCTTCCTCCCTCCTCCCTCTCATTTCCCCCTCCTTTTTCAAAGTTTTTAAAATAATAATAAATATTTTATTACTAATAATAATTATAAATTAAATAAAACTTAAAATAAATTATTTTTATTTTTATTACTAATAAATTATTTTT
>JANZLX010000007.1:26979205-26992525 GCA_025531955.1 Erythroxylum orinocense | reverse complement strand
CCCCCATACCCGCCCCATTACCCAACGGGTATTTTCATATACCCCCCATATCGGGTAATTTTATCGGGTACCCATCGAGTTCGGGTACAATTGCCATCCCTACTGCCGCTATATAAGTGGTGACAAGATCTACTATTTGGAGAAAACCTTCGATACCTGGAAACATATGTAAAATTAAATTGGAGTTAAATACAACATTTAATATGAGCGTATTTTATTATTGATTTTTGAAGAGTTAAATACAACATTTAATATTCGCTTCTCAAGAATTCATAAGTCCCTTATCATAAATAAAATCAATATTGTATCCCTAATGTAACTATATAATAAGTTTGATATTTGTTAATATTTAAATATAATTTTAATTAGTTAATATTAATTAATATTTCTTTTAATTAATAAATTTCAAACATTATCAACTTATAAATTTTTTAGTCAAATATTATACAAATAATCAATTTGAACTAATGATAAGCACGTGAGATTAAATAAATAACAGAGTGAAAGCGGAGAAGAGGATTAACATACCTGGAGTAGGATTAGGAATAGGACAAGTTTGGCGATCTCCTTTAGAGTTGCAAGGATTATAAATATCGAAATTATAGCAGCAAAATAAATGAAAAGGGATGTGGAAGCCAAACAGGAGAGAATCATGGATGTCTTTATAAGTTAAGTTGTTTCTATAACTTAGCAAATTCTTCTCATTTGAAACTGACAGAAGCATCGTCTTTTCTACACGACACGAATCCTCCAAATCTGATACTTTAACTCTACCAACGACTAAATAGGAATACTCACCTTTTAAACAATGGGAGGAAAAATAATTATAATGCGTTCCATTAACGCAAGATGAACTATCTACATATTGCACACTGCGATATCTAACATCTTGTGCCACTGGATTCACACATCGCACAAAAACCAACTCCTCAACATGTACAGGAAACAATTCAGACATAATCCAAGGGCGTAACAGATTCCATGTTAGAGGATGGCGAGGAAGTGAGGAGCAGTTGTCCTTTTGGACACCAGCGTCCACAACTCGAATGCTAAAGCTTGTGTAATTGATTTCGCGTACGTAGTATTTTGCAGAAGAAGATAAGTACAACACCGTTTTCTGGTTGTCTTCGCAGTCAAGCTTAAAGGATTTGAAACCGCAACTTTCAGGATCTGTTCTTAAGCGAAACGACAATCTAATAGATATATTTTCACAAGAAGAATTGTAGTTCTTGCTCGCCTTACAACTATGGTGTCCTACCAGTAGAAATACCTCAAGAACAACTACAGCTACTAGCAGGAGATACCTATTGCAATTCATCATTAGGACAGTCTAAGAAAATGAGGCTATTTTGAATGAGTTGCAAGCTTTGGAGAAGGAGAAGCCTGCATTTGCTTATCTATATCTGAAGAACAGCCGGCCAAAGTTGAATTTTTAGTTAGATTGGAATTAGTCAAAGTCACTTGCGTAGAAGAATGATCCCAATGTTAAAAATTAGTGCATCTTACTTATTTACAGCTGCCAAATTTCAGTTAGTCTTTACCGGTTTGTAGTTGTTAGCTTTTAGGATTAGACAAAATCAAATAATTATATTTTAAATCTTTGTGATTATTTGTAGGTAGACTGTTTAGTGAGTAGTGGGAGTTTTCTAAGGACAGTCTGTTATTCGGTTTTGCTATAAATCTTTCAGTCTTTGTAAACGTCATATAGACAGCAGCTCATTTCTTCTTTTTCTTCTTATACACATTCTGCTAAGCACTTGTTGTGCATCTCTGTTTTCTCCTTTCTTCTATTTGTTTTACCAAGTCGTCTGATAAAACAAACAAGTCAATGATAAATTATTTTCTTGACGTAGTGCTCTTTTGACTTAGTCACAATCGTCTTTTCCGGACAACAACTTTACTTATTTGACTAATGACCATCAGTCAACCTTGTACAGATTATTTTCCAAAACAAAATTTCCTTGATGTGCAATCATTCATCCCACTTGATAACACATTTTAATTATGATTATGATAATTATATATTAAATAAATAAAATTATAATTGTATGTAAAGTAATTACTATAAATCACAATAATATTTAAATATTTATGCAACTACAATTATAATTACAATCTTGTTTCGAATCTTATTCCATAATTTGATTTAAATATAGAAGAAACTGAATTATTTGGTAAGATTGTATCACACCTAATTTATTCTAAATTCTTTTGAATTTATTTTATTTTATTTTTATAATTTTTTCCACATGATTGCATTACAAATAATCATTTTATAATATTATAATATTTAATATAAATCTTAAAAATTAGACAAGAGTTAAAATATAAGTTGAGAACTTTTGTTTTATATTAATATCTGTTGAGAACTTTTGTTTTATATTAATATCTATTTGGATGATTTTATATAAATGGTAAGAGTAATGTATTATAACATCTTAATTTCTCGCAATAATAAAAGTATCTATTTCCTTGTTTATGGCTGAACCATGTATGGGGTTATGCTGAAGAACGTAAAACTTTACAAAATCACGATAAAGACTTCTAATTAATAGATAATAGCTACTCAAATTATAACAAGTTACAGGAAATTAACTTTATAATTAAATATAAGTCAAAGTCATCAGTAGAAATTAAGAGAATCAAGCACATGCAATAATGAATCCAATAGTTTATAGGAAATCTTTCTCTGAACATTAAAATAAAAATTTAAAATTTAAAATATCTTATATTTCAAATATTGAGATTGAAATGTACAAATGTTAAATTTAAACTTATTATTTAGTTGTTTTTCAAATTTAATTAATTATATTTTTTAATTGTGTTTAAATTTATATACAATTATTTTTAAAATATTTAAATTTAATGATAGAAGTAAAAAAATTAGCTCAAAATAATTTATATTTATCATAATCATATATATTTATTTTCATTTGAAATATTGAAATTATGATTGTAAGTTTATCATAATTAATATTAATATTTTAATATAATTTTTAATTTTAGTCTTAGTGAAACTTAAAATTTAATTAAGAGTAAACAAAATTGATGAAATTCTTTTAAATTAATCAGGGATTTGACTTGTCAGCCGTTCTATATTATTACAGTAGGCCAAAGTTCCCCTGAACCACAAATGTTGTCTCCAAGTTTAATAGTAATTGACTATTTTGGACGGTGGCGCTCACGCACCTATCAATGAGTTTCAAGTAAACTAGGACGGTGTAGATAATTTTTCCATGATGATGGATATTTCCGGTCGAAATAAAGAAAATTTGAAAATTGAATTATTTGTCGGCACTTTTTACAGCTAGCAAATGGCTTCTACGAAATATTTAATGTAATTTTTAATCCTTCACTTCCATTTCATTAACTCAAATTTAAAAAGAATTATCTCGATTTTTTTAAAATTGATAATTAGATAATAAAATATGCTTAATAAATAATATACAATAACAACTCAGTAAAAGTCCCACTAGTACGCAAAATCTGGAGAGGTATAGTAGTACGCTGCCTTACCTCTAATTGGTAGAAAGATTGTTTCTAAAAACTTCTTATAATAATAATAATAATAATAATAATAATAATAATAATAATAATAATAATACGCATAAACAAAAATGTACAAATAAGTAATATCATAAATAATATAATAAATATAGAACATGGTAAAGAATAAAAATAAAAGATAAAATAAGTAAATAAATACACCAACAAGAAAGAAAAGAAAATATGCAGGTTAAGAAAGGAAATATTTAAGCTAAATCACTAAAAGGAAAATACTACATATTAAAATTAAAAAAAAGTTGTTATATAGTAAAAAGACCAATAATAACCCTTACCTAAAATACTTATCTTTTTTATTTCAATCACCCGATCCCCATTTTTCATTTATCCTTAATTCATAAAATTGAAATATAAAAAATCTTTAATCCCCAAATTTAAATTGAAATTCAACTTGTTTTCTCTCCTAAATGTTGAAACGAGTCTGGCCTTAGGTAAGGGCAGAAAAGGTACTTACCTATAACCCACTCCCATGAAGAATAAAATATGGTCCACTTTTGACTCTCATAAAAAGCAAAATGAGTCAAAGTAGGGCTCAACTCACTTTTGACACTCATAAAGAGCAAAATGAGTCAAATCATCTTAATTTGTTGGTGATGTTGTCGCCTGCAACCAAATATAAAAGATTTCACTTCCGTTAAAACAATTTAATGTAGTAGCGGTAAGCGGATATCGTTCCCACGAGGAATCTTTAACAGTAAAGGTTAGCTAGTTTGGACAAAAATAGAAAAGGCGGTTTTGGTCACGACAATAATAAAAATAAAAGGAAAAATCACAAATCAAAAGCAATAATTAAATCTGAAAATTATTGAGAAAAATACCTTGGTTTCGGGTCACCGACGTTACCATGCTATTATGGATCCTCGACATAAAATTGCAATTATTAATAAACATTCATTGGGGGAAACTTCTCTTAAGTGTAATGACTAGAAACATGTATTCTAGCAATCTTATTAAACAATAACCTAGATACGATCATAGGTAAATTGAATAATAGTATTAAGAATCAAGAACCAATGACAAGTGATAAACATGTACGATATGCAATCAATCAAGCGAATATCTTCTTAGAATTTTCCGACTCTAACGTACAGAGGTTAATCCTAATTGCTACTTATGATTACCGAAACTGAACGTCATATTTCGTTAACCTAGCGGTTGAATTAATTAATCTCTAGTAGCGCTCCTAGAAACTAACGAATTCAATTAGAAAGAATAGATCTGAAAATATTCAATGTTTATTAACAACATAAAAAGTATCCAGAAATTCTTACCATAGTAACATGTAACATAGATCCCTCAACCAAGATGAGAAAATTAACTACTTATACTTGAATCGAAATCAAAGAAAATAACAAAAGAAATAGTCCCCATAACTGTTCTTTAATGAAAATAACGAAAATCTCTAATTAAACTATGAAGAAAACGTTAATAGAAAGAAGAATAGAAGATGCGGCAGCCCAAAAAGATCCTAAACCCTATTCTAAACCTAACCTAATCTACAACAGCCTCCTCCCCTAATACATGTAAATATATGTACGGCAACCACTCCCTCTCCTAATTGATGTGAATCTCTCCCTTATCTTGACTTCCTTTTATCTAGACCAGGTTTACATCTAATTTCGGTAGGAGTCTTCTTGGAAAGAGGGTAAAAAGATCTTGGGCGATTGTGTTTTAATTGAAGTCCAATTCTGAAAAATCTGCAGATTTAAAATTATGTCCTTAGGCGTGCCCACGCCTAATCTCTGAATTTCGTCCAGATTGGGGATTTTTGAAAATTTTCCTTTATTTTGCGCCTTTTTGGTCCTTTTTTGTCCTTAGAGTGTTGAAAACCATCTGTAAACAATTATAGAGCAATTCCATTAAATTTGGATAATAATTTCAGCAACTTAACACTAATTACGCCCAAAATATATGCAATTTAAACGACTTAACACATCTTGAAAGCGATTTCAGCAAGACCTCAGTACAATATGAAATATCGATTGTTGGACCACAAAGACCTTGGTTGTGCTTATTGCACACGTGCACTTGTGGACAAGATAGTGGAGTATGCACACAGATGCCCAAGGAATTAGAATATAGAGAAAAACAAAAAGTAGGTCTGTATTTTTGGTATATATATCAAAGAAAGAAAACTTGGTGTATATAAGCCAAGAATAGAATATCTGAAGCAGAATATCAGGAGAAGATCAAGCAATTGTAACTGAAAAATATTGCTGATTTTGTAATAATAAGAATAAATAAGAAGTTACAATATTAAAGAGTCTAGATTCAATGAATCTGTAATACAGAAGCTGCCATTATTCCAATAAGATATGCATCTACTAGATTCGCATTAAAAAAGAAAGGGGAATGATGGATTATAGGATAGTCTTGGCAAAGTTATTAAAAGCTTTTGAAGGGAGATTGTGACCATCATATGAGAGAGGTAAGTATCAAATCTTATATAAAAAATGAACATTTTTGAAAATCTATAAAAGATTGTTAATTAACTCTTATTTATTTATTTTTAAGTTAGTGAATCTTTTAAGTCTAAATTGAAAGGTTATTGAATTTAGAGCATTACAAAAGATGTTAAAATAAATGTTTTTTTAGTACAATATTAGATCAATAACAAAGACAGAGATTATTATTTATGTTAGGATCATGATTAATAGACATTTTCTTATAAACTTTTAGACTTATTTTATATAAAAAATGAGAAGCAAATCTCATATCATTATTTTAAATTTGAATTAAAGTTATTGTTCATCTAATTTAGATTTTTAATTTTTAGATCTATGACAACTAATTAAAATTGAAGTTGTTATTAATTAATTTATATTTAAAAATTTTAAATATGTGATTTTTTAAGATTAAATTAGAGTTATTGTTAAATCAATTTAACTTAGAATCTTTAGACATATAATTATTTTAAAATTGAATTCGAATTAAAATTATTGTATTACATCTTGTTGATTGTACTTCATTTTAGGAGAAATGCTTTGCAAAGCTCAAAGCATAAGATTGAGAAAGATGATACTGTCCCAGATAAGAACGAGCAGAGTTGATTGAGTTTGAGAATTCTAGCAAGCTGAGATTGTACTAAAGATACTAAAATTTTGAAAGGATGTAATTTCACATAACTTTTAATTTAGTAGTAATTGTATCTACCACAGAAAAAAACAGAAACTTAAATGTACAACTACAAATCAACACTAGAAATTTGTTAACATAGTTCATCACACTTTACCTACATCTACGGGGACCTCATCCAGCTTAATACTTTCACTAACGACAATAGTTTTATACAAGGCTTTATCGACCCGACTCACTCAACCCTTGACATATCCCTCGTCCTTATAACCCATGAAAGTAATTCACACCCAATAATACGACCTACTCGTGGTAACCTCAACAGAGGATTTTCTCAATAACATTTAACAATAAAAATAATAAACAAACAATTCAAGTGATTAAAATAATAAAGAACATAAGAAAATATATTTGAGATAAGAAAAAAAACTTCCCTAATAAATTCAGCTCCTTCAATGACAAATTGGAAAGTTATTTACAAAGACTGTTGTAGTAGTCTTTTAATATTAACACCGAAACCCCAAACACATAACAGCAGAAAAAATCCCCAACTAAATAAACATTTTTTCATTGAAACATTGCAAAAATTTGAACTACAAAATCCATACCAACTGCTGGAATGTTTTGCACACCACCTCCACTATCGACAACCACTAAAATCAACACAATCAATGACCGATCAACCTAACAAAGCTCACATAAATACCACAAAAAGAATAGCCGCTAAAATTTCCCTCAATGATTGTTCAAAAACAGAAAAGCACGCGATTGGCCATCAAAAATTATACAACCCACTTAAGTAACATAAGAATGAAAGAAAAACACAACAACAATGATTCCACACATTCACAAATTACCCAGCCAAATCATGCAAAAACCAAGAGAAAAAAATCACAGCTTCTAAAAAACCCAATCAATGACAAAGACTAGAAAAAATACAACTGAAAAGGTTCCATCCAAGTCACGAGATTTATGACAGAAAAATTAGCAACAGATTGAATAATATCTTCAAACAACTCGCTACTAAACATCATAAAAAATAACCATAAAAAATCCCAGTTGTTAAGTCACACAAAACTTATCGTTTTTGCTCCCCAAAAAATGATAACACTTCATCCAACAACACACGTAAATCCTAGCCACACTACAACTGCAAATAATCAAACCAAATTTCTATAAACTTGCTTCCTTAGATAGCCATTATCTCAAAATATGATATACATTAAATCTCATCTTGTATAGGATTTTAAATCTGATCAACCTTATCTTGAAAGAGTCCTACATAAGTCTAATTAATTCCAGTATCAAATAATGCTTAAAATTAAATAATAAGATATCATGACTTATATCTTAACTGATACTATTCTATAGACTTACCAAGCCATTTTGTCATAGTGTGGTCTGTCTCTACATCTAGCTTTGCAATGGAGGATAGAAGCTAAAAACATTGTTAAATCTTTGTTAAAGACAAGCCTGATTTGCGTTTCAAAGTCAAGAACAAACTGGTTAATGCAGCTCTAAACATCGCATCGAAATGCCTTCAGAGGAGGCCAAAACAAAGCCTCTAGTTACTGTTAGGTGTGTAAGCATGATCTTCCACCACCAAATCCAACTGAAAATTGGAGAAGAGAAGATGTACTTTTTGATATTAGTGATTGATATAAATTAGTTTTGATGGTAATCAAGATGATGAAAATGGATAAATAAGTAGAAAAGTTAGATCATCTTAATTTAGTTGAAAGAAGGATACTTTTATGTTGGCTGAAGAAAGTCCATTTATCAATTGGTCCATGTGAAATTTCCTAATTATTTTGTGCTCATGGAGTGGTTCTATCTTCAATCTAAAATTTTAAGGGCATTAAATTATGAATATTTTGTTGTATACAAATTAATTTTTTCTTTTGTTGGTATGAAATTTATTAAATTTTTTAACATTTATTTTAATATCGAATATTCTTGTTTTTGTCAAAATTTTAAGTCATCCATATTTTATTTGATTTTCACAAATGATTTTTAATGTAAGCATATTCTAATCAATTTTTTATGTAAGATAATAAAAATATGCTTTTGTACAAGCAATAAACTTTTACAATATGATTTAATACCACTTAAATTTCATAATTATTTCATGTTTAGGAGAAGATTGATTCTAATTAAAAAAGGGAAGATTGGAAATTAAGGTCTTGAGTTCTTCTAGTTGGGTTATTCAAGCTTCATTAATATATCTTTGTTTCGACGTGATGGTCTCCACAATAATTTATGCCTCCCCTAATGTAGATTTGGATAAGTGATTCTTTTATATGAAACTATAGTGATTTTACTTTGAAGTATGTGATTACTTCGTAAAGTTGGGTAGTTTTTTCATGTAAAGATTGTTCATGACCAGACCAACCTTAAAAGATTGTTTAATTATATAAATTCATTATTTAGTTTTTAGTTAAGTTTGTTATTCATCCAAGATTCATGATCATTAGTTATTTAATTTTTATAGAAACAAAAAAAAGAATTTATGGGATTCTAACTATCATTTGTCTTGCTAAAATTTTTCAAACTGTTCAGAGTAAACAAACGAAACATTTACTTGAATGAACAACTCCAAATGCTCTAAAATAGTAAGGGGAGATCACAGCTCCCTGGATCAAGAGGGACACTCAGCCAAACGAGTACGTATACAAGAAAGGGATGAGGACCCGCCACCCTCACACCCTAAATCGACTTATAGTGCAGCAATAACTAGGAATCAGTTGAAGATGAAGAGGACGAAATGGTGTGGCCATAGGAATATCCAATTGAACTCGAAGAAGGGGATTTCACCCTAGTTAATGGCCATTTTTGTGCAGCCATAGATTTATCTAACACTTTTTGTGATCAATTGGATAAAAAATGGGAGAGAGTTGTGAAATTACTTGGGCGTAAAATTGGCTACAAAATGTTGTGCAACAAACTGAGGGGCATGTGGAAAATGAAAAGGCCTATGAAAGTAGTTGATCTTTATTTTGATTATTTCTTAATCAACTGCATTGAAGAAGAGGATTTTTTGAATGCATTAACGACAGGTCCGTGGGAAATCTTAGGGCATGTTTTATTAGTGCAACCATGGCATCCCAAGTTTCACCCTTCTCAAGCTAAGGTCTCTCGTGCAGTAATTTGGGTTTGTTTACTTAAACTACCAGTCTCTAGATATCATCATATGATCCTGTCAACTTTGGGAAATTTGGTGGGACAAACGGTCAAGATAGACGATGTTACACAACATTCTCAGAGGGGAAAGTTTGCAAGGGTAGCAGTTGGTGTTGATCTTAGTGCACCTTGCGGTCAAGAGTATAGATGGATGGAGAAGAAATCAAAGTAGCTTATAAAGGACTCCCTCAGATATATTTTTCATGTGGTGTAGTTAGCCATAGATCGATAGATTGCCCTACAAAACGAAATGAGAAAATTGAACATAATTCTAATGGTAGAGATCAACAGAATTTGTCCCTGAGAAATGAACCCTAGGCGGTGGCAAAGAAGGACATTTATGGTCCATGGATTCAGGTTCAACATCGCACCAAATGCCTTGTAGTCAAGGTGCAAAATCAGGATAGGATTTCTAGAAAGGAGAATGACCAGGGTGACATGTAAGGATTCTGGTTTTTAGGTTTGTCTAATAACAAGATTTTAGGGATTTTGAAGGATCGACCACCTAGCAGGTTGACCAACGCCAATTTTACTGGCACCAACAAAATGGATTTAGGGCAGTTGATGGATGAAGCTAAACGTGATATAAGAGTAAAGGACCACTCTAGGGTTAGCCCAAATAATAAAACTGGTTCAGTGAATAAGGGAAAGGGGATTATGAAACCTGGGTCGAGTGCAAGAATCAACCAAGAATCTAATCTGATTGCCAATGCAAAGCCAGCGTTAGTGCCTATTAACCAAAATAATATTACTCGCACAAGTAATCATTCTACGGTTAAAATCTCTTCTCACAAGGATATGGTCGTTAATGACGTGAATTTTGTTTTACATGATGAAGATGACATGGAGTGGTGCAATTATGTAGATGAGATGGAGGAGGTTGTTGGTAACAATGTGTTAAATCTAGTAAACAAGTATGCTAAAACACCTCCAAAACCCCTAGACACGAATATTACTAGGGAGGATAAGCATGATGATGAGATATCTCATGATTCTCATATGGAGATTATACCTTAAACATAGGATATTCACACCTCGGGTGGTCAGATTGTTGGTAGGGTGGGTCCTCAGGCTTAATGAGGGTCGCTCATCTTTGTTTTTTTCTATCTTATGTCGATTCTCGTATGGAATTGCCAAGGGGTTAGGGATAAGACCTTTAAGCTTATTTTATAGAACATATTAAAGATTCATAAGCCTTTTATGGTGGTTTTGGTTGAACCAAGGATTAGTGGTAAGAGAGCGGATAGAGTGGTGAATGGCTTAGGTTTTCCCTAATCTTTTAGTGTTGAAGCGAATGAATTTTTGGGGGGTATTTGGCTTTTTTGGTCCTTGAATGCAAATGTTAAGGTGCTAATGGCACATAGATAGTTTATGCATGCTCAGATTATGGTGAACGACGACTCCTTTTATTTTACAGTAGTGTATGCCTCTCCCTAATACCATTTACAACAGTATTTGTGGTAGTTCTTAAAGAAAATTGTCAGAGTGACTAACGCCGCATGGATTTTGGGTGGTGACGTTAATGTTAAGTTAGATTCTAGTGAAAAGCGTGGGGGTAAAGATTGCAACCAGTTATTGATCAATGTTTCAGGGACTGTGTGAACACTTGTGGATTTCATGGAGAAGGGGAACTATTATGGCCAGAATTGATAGGTTTCTTTGCAATAATAAATGACAGGAAACTTGCCCTCAAATGAAGGTGCTTCATCTTCCTTATTTTGGGTCGGATCATCGGCCTATTGTTGTTAATTTTCATGTTTCAACTGTAGGCCTTTCTCTTCCTCGTCGGTTTGGCTTCCAATCTGCATGACTAGCAAACGAGGATTTTTTTTTCTGTTGTAAAGGAGTCTTGGTGCCCAAACATAAATGACTGGACTGGTTCCATAGATAGTTTTTCTTCCAAACTAAATGAATGGAATAGGAATATTTTCGGTAATATTTTCCATCTTAAGAATCGGTTACTTGCACGATTGGTTGGTATCCAATGAGTTCTTGAGGAGGGGGAATCGAATTCTCTTGTGTCTCTAGAGGAAAGATTACAGGCAAAGTATCAACAGATTCTGTGTGAGTAAGAGCTTTATTGGCACCAGAAGCCTAGGCGCTAATGGATCTTTTATGGTGATCGCAATACCAAGTTCTACCATAATATAACTGTGGCCAAGAAAAGTAAAACAAGAGTGGAGTTTCTTAAAAATGATCAAGGCGATTTGGTGACCTCTCACAAGACATTACTGAATTTAGCTAAGGACTTCTTTTTTAACTTATTCTCGGTGGAGGGGATTGAAGAATAGACATTACCTATTCAGGGTAAGTTTCCTGCACTATCTAGAGATGCTCTTCTCAGTTTGAATAACCCAGTACAATCCGAGGAAATAAAGACATCCTTGTTTGATATGAACCCTAACAAAGCTCTTAGAATTGAAGGATTTAATGCTTTATTTTTCCAGAGGTAGTGGGATACAATAGGTTCAATGGTGATCGATTTTGTGCCAAAAAAAATTTCAATAGGAAGTATGGGAGTCTGATCTTAATCAAATCATTATAGTTTTGACACCCAAAGTTCCTTCCCCACCTTCTATTCACCATTTTAGGCCGATAAGCCTCTGTTTTGTGGTGTACAAGATAATTACTAAGATTGTGGTGAATCAGATGAAACCTTTCATGGTGGATTAGTGGCTCCTACACAGTGTAGCTTTATGCCTGGTGGATGGATAATAGATAATATCATTATAACACAGGAGGTGATTCATTCAATGAGACATAAGAGAGGGATGAAGGGGTTTTTGGCTATAAAAGTTGATTTGGAGAGGGTTTATGATAGGTTAAGATGGGATTTTGTTAAGGATATTCTTCAGGATATTGGCTTCTCGATTGATTTAATCAAGCTTATAATGAAATGTGTTTCCTCTGTTTCTATGAGGGTTAACTGGAATGGTGAATTGTCAGAAGCGTTTGCCCCTTCTCGTGGTGTTAGATAGGGGGACCACCTTTACCCTTACATTTTTGTATTATGCATGGAGAGACTAGGCCATTTAATCAATCTTGAGGTGGATCAGGGAAGATGGAGACCTATCGCTTTGAGTTGGGGTGGCCTTATGCTCTCTTATCTGTTCTTTACTGATGATCTTATTCTTTTCTCTGAAACATCGGAGGACCAAGTTAGGATTATTCATGCCATGTTGAATTGCTTTTGTTTAGCTTCAGGACAAAAAGTGAGTGTTGATAAAACTCGTTATTTTTTCTCTAATAATGTCCATCGGGAGAGAGCTAGATCCCTTAGCCAAACGTTGGGTTTTCAACAAACTAATAATCTTAGCAAGTAACTTAGAGTTCCTTTAATTCATGAAAGGACTATAAGAAGAACGTATCAATATATTTTAGATAATTTTTAAAAGAGCCTCTCTGGGTGGAGTGCGCAGCATCTCTCCTTAGCAGGCCAAACCACTTTAGTTCAATCTGTCCTTGAAGCCCTCCTTGCTTACACCATGCACACGGTTAGGC
>JANZLX010000007.1:26968738-26979105 GCA_025531955.1 Erythroxylum orinocense | reverse complement strand
TTTACTGATGATCTTATTCTTTTCTCTGAAACATCGGAGGACCAAGTTAGGATTATTCATGCCATGTTGAAGTGCTTTTTTTTAGCTTTAGGAAAAAAAGTGAGTGTTGATAAAACTCGTTATTTTTTCTCTAAGAATGTCCATCAGGAGAGAGCTAGATCCCTTAGCCAAACGTTGGGTTTTCAACAAACTAATAATCTTAGCAAGGAACTTAGAGTTCCTTTAATTCATGAAAGGACTACAAGAAGAACGTATCAATATATTTTAGATAATTTTTAAAATACCTCTCTGGGTGGAGTGCGCAGCATCTCTCCTTAGCAGGCCAAACCACTTTAGTTCAATATGTCCTTGAAGCCCTCCTTGCTTACACCATGCACACGGTTAGGCTGCCAAGACTATTATGTGATGATCTAAAGAAAATAATCAGGGATTTCTGATGGGGGTCGAATAAGAATCAAAGGAATGTGAATTTGGTTAATTGGGATACTATTTGTAAGCCTAAGTCCATGGGTGGGCTAGGTTTGAGGAGGATCAGATCGAATAATGATGCTTTTCTGACTAAGCTAGGATGGAACTTGATTAAAAAATCTTAGGCTCTAAGAGTGTAGGTTCTCCGATCCAAATACAAGTTTGACAGGCCATTCCTGCCTTGATAAATTCAAAAGGAAGTTCCTCAACTTGGAAAGGGATAGCAGCCTTGTGGATTTATGTTATAAATGGTACAAAGTGGGTTGTTCAAGATGGTTTATCAGTGCGTTTTTTTTGGATGACTGGGTAAGAGATTGGGGTCCTTTGATTCAGCATGCCTTTGGTGAAATCCCTGATATGCTTCTTTAACTAAAGGTTCATAGTTTTGTTGATGATTGTGGTAACTGGACATGAGAGCATTTCCAACAGTGGCTACTGTCTTTGGTTTGTATAACCATTGCAGGTATTCTCCCGTGCCCCTCCTCCCCCACCCCCCAGGATGGAACTTGGTAGCGACAAGGTAAGCTGGAAAGCTTCTTCGAGTGGTGAATTCACTACTGCTTCATCCTATGAGATGATTGAGGGTTTTGGTCGCTGTGAAAACGTTTGAATTTGGAACTTTGTTTGGAGATGGCCAGGTCCTCAGCGGATTAGATCTTTCTTGTGGGTGCTTAGCAGAGATAGATTATTCATTAATCAGCAACGGGTTCTAAGACATTTATCTGCCGATGGGGCGTGCAATTTTTATGGTATGGAGGAATCTTCCATTCATGTGATTCGGGATTGTGGAAGAGCACGACCTATCTAGGCTATTTTTCCCTCACATGCTATTGATCGAAATGTTTTCCAGCTAGATAGACATGCATGGATGAAAAGCAACCTAAAGTGTCATCATTAGGTTTATGGCTTTGATTGATCCATTAGTTTTGGAACAACTTGTTGGTTCATCTGGTTTTGGCGCAACAAAATTTTGTTTGATGATTAGTTTGTTTGGCCAAGCAATGGTTTCAGCATCATCCTAGATTTTCTTGCTCAATTCAATTTAGCCAGGGAGGTGCAAAATTGTGCCTTGAACGCCTATTTTGCATACTCAAAGAAATGTTGGGTGGTCTTTTCCATGTGATGGTTGGGTGAAATTTGACACTGATGGTTCTTATAAGAGATCTTTGCAACGAGCTGCTGCTGCTGCTAGTGTTATTAGGGATGTTACTGGTGCTTGGTTAGGTGGATTTGTCCACGATATTGGCTGTTGTTCTCCCCTTGAGATAGAGTTGTGGGTTGTTTACTCGGGTCTTCTTTTGGCCTGGAATTTAGGATATTGTCGGATGGAGTTAAACTCAGACTTCCTAATTGTCACCAATATTCTATCGGACTCGATAGGGAGGAGTTTGACAAGTTGTTCCTTGGCTTAGGGTATTAAGTTACTAATAACTAGAGAGTAGATGGTGAACTCGCGTTGTGTCTCGCGAGAAGGAAATTAATGTGCTGATTGGTTGGCTAAATCTAACAAGTCTGCATCAGATTGGTTTTATGTACCTTCAGGAGCCCCCCCTCAAGTTGTCTAATAAGGACATAATTGATGCTTTTGGCCAGAGGCATAATGTGTAACTGTTTAGGTTTTGTGTTTCATCTCCCTTGTATTCAATTTTTTTTCAAATTAAGTAATTATAGCATAATTTTATAAGGATGCTTTCAATATTTAATAATAGCAGTAAGATGCTTAAGCTAACATTTTTTACATAGGAGAATTTCACCTCCTATTAAGTATTTTAATTTTAATAGAATTATGTATTATAGATCAAGAATTGATTATGTATTATAGATCAAGAATTGATCATGTTGGATACAATCTAAATCGGGTGTCAGTCACTTTTCAATTTAGAAAATTAAAGGTTTGAGTCAGATAAGTTAACTTACAATTCCTTTTAATTTTAAAGAAAACGATTGATTATATAATTTGTGAATTATTATATATACTCTAATGATTTAGTCGATACATATTCAAAGATCATCAATTACGAATTTTACGAATAAAAAAAAAAACACTCGGTTGAATATATATTGTAGTGCTCTCTTTGCCATCCCTATCCACATGTGCTCTCCAACAGTAAGTCCTTTTCACGTGATGAAGCCATCAACCATACTGCTTGCTTGCTTTATGGTGCAAAAAATATGCTGAAAAGATAAGGATAAGAAAACGAAAGAGAAAAGAAAGTAATCATGCAGACATTTATAGGTTATATTTCTTGTGAAAGGGAGGGTTTTTAAGTACTTAAAACTATACTTTCGATAATATAGAGAGAGACGTTTCTAAGAAAAGAAAAAGGAAAAAAGCTTAAAATGATCGACCAAAAGGAAAAGTACGGATTATTTTTCAGAATCATATCCCACAGAAAGCAAGATGACTATGTCTGCACTCAAGAAATATGTGAAGAATGGGCCAGCGGTACTGTAATCTGTGACGCTTGTCTTCCACCACATGCCATTATCGTGCATGAGATTTCTGTCAGAATTTTGAATAAAAGAAGAAGAAGATGGAATAAGATAAACAATACCTAAAACTTTCATACATTTATTATTAAACTTGATTGTCTTATATAGACAAAATATAAATAACTAAATAGATTTTTCAGCTATCAAATTTAGCTTATATGATAAGATTAAATATAATCTAAGATTTATTCTAAGATAATCTAAGACCTATTCTAAAGGAATTTAAACAACTCTAAAATTTGAATTATATCCAACAATTTCAGCAAATATGGAAAAAGCTAACCGTAGGGTAATTTCTTTTAAAATAATTTAATAAATATTAAATTGGTTTTTTTAAAGTTTATAAATGCTACAAGATATGTTTTAGCAATTTAAAACAACAAAATTAGTTTTAAAATAAATAAATTTATTATAAAAATCTGTTTTGTTTAACTAAATATTTATTTAAATCTTTTTTGTTAATGCATTGATCAAGTCAAGAGGAAAATTTTATTATTGAACGACTTACTTTTTACATTGAAAACACATCATCTCATAATTTTTAGTAAGTGTTCCCTTATTTGATGGGATGGTTAAGTCCTATGATTTTTGGACTTTTTAAATCACAGTTTGTAGTTTGTACCCTTCTTTTTCTCAAGAAAACTTTTTAAACATATTTATTTTTCTATACTTTGATGTATACAATTTGTCTGTTTACTTAACCAAAATTTATTTTGGCAGACACCAAACATCATGGATTGCATTATAGGAAACCTTCATCTTGTTCGTACTTCAAGTACCGGAAAAGTGGTATCAAAAAAAGAACCGACAAAGAGAAAACTAAATTAAAGTTGGAAATTTCGTGATTAATGAAACTACTATTGCTGAGGAATCTAAATCTAAGATTATGAAGTATATACCTCCCTAATTAAACTTCGTACGAATTCCAGCCACGTATTTTGGCAAAGGGTGGTCCAATTACTGCTAAGCTCGTCGTGATTTAATTTTCTCTATTTCACATTCATTAAATCGACCAGCAAACGACTAAAAATACAACAAAAAAAAAAGGAAGAAAGTGACGGGAATATGCCAGAATTCAGAAGGAGACAATGTACATCAGATGATTTACTACAGTATATTACGTGGCTCGCATTGTTTATGTGATTGAACGTATCAAGGTCAGTGAAATCTCTATGAGGTGTTTGGCGGATGATAAAGCAGAGATTGTTAATATAGTAAATATTACAATTTTATATCTAAAATTTGAGAAAATATGATTGTTTTTATATTTGATAATAAAGCAGAGATTTAATGTAAAAGAAATTGATAATTTCCGAAGGGGTACCGTAGTTTCACAAAAATTCTGGTTCATCCGCAGTTATTTCTAGCACCAACGAAAACAGAAAAATTAATCACGAAATAAACAAATCAACACCCGAGATTTGATAATGTAATTTGACATACCTCGCCTACGTCTGCGAAGCCCTCATCTCGTTTAATTACTTTGACCTGTGATACAACAATAGTTTTACTCAAGACATTACAGAGTCGACTCACTCCACCCTTGACACTATCTCTCGTCTTCATTGTCTGTGAAAGTAAATTATACTCAATAATATGACCACCTCGTACTAATCTCAATAGAGAATTTTTCTCAAAACTTGTAATAATAAAGATAATAAACGGACAACTTAAGTGATTAAAATAATAGAGAACATAGACGAATACACTTGAGATAAGAAAAACAACTTCTCTAATTAATTCAACTCCTTCAATAACAGTTTAGAAAATTGTTAACCAAGAGTACTGTCGTATTCAACTCCTAGAATATTCGAACATCACTTCCACTATTGGCAACCTCATAATCAACATCTAATCAGTTCACCAAAAGCCACACAATAGATCAAGAACAAAAGCACAAAAAGAATACATAAACTAGAAAATTAATCAGCTGCAAAACTCCCCAAGAATTCCCTCAATTGTCTTTGAATAATAGAAGAATACCCAGCCGCATAAAGTCACAAATCACCCCGCCAAAAACACACAAAAGCCCAAAGAGAACAAAAATCACAGGTGTTGCACACCCACCATTAATGACAACGAAACCAAAGAAAAGTGCATCACACACACATCAACATAGGTTGTGTGACCAATAAAAAAGCAGCTGCTATCTCTTCCAATAAGCAACGGCAGTTACAAATAAAACGTAGCTAAAAAATCTGCACAAGTCACACGATTCAGCCTATAAAAGTTTGCAACAAATAGAGTTATAGCTTAACACAATCAGCTGGAAGATTATCGAAAATCATCCTAGGAATCTCAGCTACCAAGTCATCCAAAGCCTATCGTTTTTCCTTTTCAAAAGAAACAACGTTCAACCCATTAAAATGCGAATCCCAAGCATATTATGTAAAATATATAACATAGAAATAGTGTAGATTCAATGTAAGTTAATAGCATAACTATTTTTCTCTATAGCTAATATACTGTAACCGTAAACGGTTATATCAATTAGTTTGTTATTAGCTTCAATTGAAAACTCTATATATAAATAATTCTTTGTGCATAAATAAAGAGATAGCAAATTCTTATTCTTCTTCTTTAAATAAATCTCTACATGGTATCAGAGCAAAAACAGTTACTGGTTACTGAACTTTGCTACTGATATTTTCTATTAGTCATGGCGGAAAGTCATTGTCTTCATGATATGAGACAACACTACAGTACCCAATCTATTGAAGATCCTCTGTAGCTTTAATCATCATATCATCCTAGTATGGCTGTCGTATCATCTCCTCTTAATGGATACAATTATTTGCCATGGTTGAGATCCGTGAGAATTGCGTTAGGAGCTAAGGTAAATTTGGGATTCATAAATGGAATGTGTGCTGTACCAGATAAAACATTACCTAAATATGAACACTGGGTTTGGGTAGACTATATGGTTACGCTATGGATTCTAAAATCTATTTCCAAAGATTTAGTTGATGCATTCATTTATGCAAAAAATGCAAAACAATTGTGGGAAGAACTTCAGGAGAGATTTGGAGAAAGTAATGGACCTATGATCTACCAGATTCAGAGAGAAATAAGTTCGATTGTTTAAGGCAATATGAACATTGCCAGATATTATACTAGATTAAAGAAACTATGGGATGAGTTGAGTTATTTACTGCCAGTGCCAGAGTGTACATGTGGTTTATTAACAACCACTGTTGATTTGAATCAGATGAATAGATTAATCCAGTTCTTGATGGGTTTAAAAAATTCACTTGATCACGTTAAAAAATCAAATTCTTCTTACGGATCCTATTACTAGTGTGAATAAAGCTTATTCAATGATTCTACAGGTTGAAAAACAAAAAGAAATACATTCCATGGAGGATGTTTCTGAACATAACGTGTTGACGGCTGCAGGACATGGTTTTAAGAAGGAAGGAGGAAAAGAACATAATCAGTGGAACGATAAGAGAAGAGAAGCAAATTTAGGAATTGTGATTACTGCAAAACAAAGGGTCAGTTGAAGGGAACTTGCTTCAAATTACATGGATATTCGGAATGGTTTAAGGGTAACAAGAATCAAAAAGGCAAGAAACAATTAAGAGTGATGCAAACCTGGTTGACACGCCATTTGAAGGAGCTGATAAATCTGAGATTATTCAGAAATCACCTGGATGGTATGTAGAAATTACAAATGTTATACAACAAGAAGTTATGAAATATATGAAAGGAATGATGTGGGTGAAGATAGTAATTGAGTTAATTTTGCTTATCTAATAGATTTTGCAGGTTCTATGCTTAATTTTGCTTTTAGTTCACTTGATTTTGTAGAATTAGGTTTATGGATAATTGATACTGGAGCCTTAAACCATATGAGATCAACCTTAAGCTCTTTTCTCAACCAAAAATATCGAAAGAATGTACACCAGTGTTTTTACCGAATGGATCAAATAAATTGGTTCATCATGTATGAGACATAACCATCAATTCTTCTCTTAAACTCACCTTTGTTCTTCATAAACCTAGCTTCAAGTTCAATTTACTTTCAGTTCATAAGCTTACAAATATGTTTGGAATTAAAATCATTTTTTACCTTTCTTTGTGTTTACTTCAAGTCCTACTGACTAAGAATGTTTTAGTAATTGGATGAGTTGTGGAAAGACTTTACATTCAAGACAAAACTGGTTTCTCACAAGCCATAATTGATTCGGTGATTCTAGATAAGAAGATGACAAGTTTGCATACACAACAGTAAGTAACTTGTACGTTTACTAAATGTATAAACAAGAGAAAGCAAATTGATTTTCAACTTTGGCATAACAGATTAGGACATGCACCTTACTCTGTTATCAAACATATTGATGCTATTCCTTCTGCTGATTCAATCTCTTTACCTCAAGGTGACATTTGTCCTTTATCCAAACAACACAAATTACCATTTTTTCAATAACAAACTACTTCATCCAATATTTTTGATATTATACATATAGACCTTTGGGGACCTTATAAAACTCCATCTGTTTTAGAGCTCATTATTTCTTGACTGTTGTTGATGAGTATAGTTGACCTACTTGAACTTGTTTACTTAATCACAAGACTCAAACAAACAAAACCTTGCAAACTTTGTCATTCTCATTGAAAATTAGTTTTAAACCACTGTTAAAGTCGTGAGAAGTGATAATGATAGTGAGTTTGTTAATTCAGATTGTTCTAGTACGTTCCAAAATAAAATAATTTTGCATCAATGTTCATGTCCATATTCTCCTCAACAGAATGGATAGTTGAAAGAAAGCACAAACATCTCTTGCAAACTACTCGATCTTTGATGTTTTGAAGTAAGTTGTCAAAGAAGTTTTGTGGAGATTCCATTTTAGTGGCTACCTATATAATCACAGACTTCCTACACATATTTTGTCCTAAAAAACTCCTTATGAGTTGTTCCATAATAAGCCACTAAGTTATGAGACTCTTAAACTTTTAGTTGTCTTTGTTATGCTACTAATACCCTACCCTATTAGGATAAATTTGATCTTAGAGCCTTTAAGTGTGTCTTTATTGGCTATGTTACTGGTCATAAGGAATTTAAACTATATGATCTTGCTACCCACAAAACATTTGTTTCTAGAGATGTTATTTTCTATGATTCTATTTTTCCTTATGTTCAAGATTTACTACCCCCACAACTTTATTCTACTTCTCGTCCAGAAATTTCTCCCACTGATCCTCCTCCCACATTTCCTAATGACTTTCTTTATATTCCTTTAGATTCACCCATACATAATACCACACCTCATGTATCACCAATTGATTCGTCCTCTATAGATAAAATGTAGAGTACTTCAGTTCTAGCTGAAGCACCAATATTGATCTCTTCTTCAGATGTTTTTGATGCTTCTATACCTTCTTGACATATTCGAAAAAGCACAAGAGTCAAATACCCTTCTTCAAACTTAAAGGATTTTGTCTCGAATATAAATGTTTTTAGCTGCAACTACACATCTACTGCTGGTTCTTTCTCAACTCAGTCACCTACTTCAAATATGTCCTATACTCCTTCCTCCTTTCCATTCATTCACCCACCTTGTTTTACTTCTTTATGACTGCATTTTATGGAAAATATATCTACTGTCCATGAACCTCGTAGCTATAATCAAGCTAAACTGGATGAAAATTGGGTTAAGGCCATGCAACAGAAGCTTCATGCATTAGAGCAAAATAACACCAGGAAGCTCACTTCTTTGCCTCCCAACAAGAAAGCTATTGATTCTAAATGGGTATATAAAATAAAATTTAAACCTAATGGTAGTATGGATTGATATAAACCTAAAGATCTTGATTATACTGATAGCTTTTCTCTTGTTATTAAACTCTTTACTTTGCGTTTATTTCTTATTGTTGTTTTTGCTAATTTATGGCCTCTACATCAAGCTTTTCTCCATGGTTCTCTTAACGAAAAAGTGTTCATGTTACCTTTTGAAGGATATACCAGAGCTAGTCCGAATCAAGTTTGCAAGCTTGTTAAGTCTTTTTATGGCCTTAAACAGGCTTCCAGACAATGGAACTTGGCATTTCCTATTAAACTCCAACAATTTGGTTTTGTTTAATCTAAATATGGTCATTGCTTATTTGTCATATCTTACAATTCTTCTTTCTTAGCTCTCATTATTTATGAAGATGAAGTGTTAATCATAGGATCTAATGAAGTAGTCATTCAAGATGTTAAGAAGTTTTTACATGCTACCTTTACTATCAAAGACCTTGGATTTACTAAGTACTTCCTTAGTCTTGAGATAACTCACTCCTTTGATGGGATTTATCTTAATCAAAGGAAATATGTGCTTGATATTTTACAAGACACTAGTTTACAGGTGCCAAGCTTGCTGCTATTCCTTTCCCTGCTAACACTCAACTTCAATCCACGATAGATTCTCCATATTCAAATGCAGCTAAATATTGTCATTCAATTGGTCGTCTTCCCTATCTTAATCTTTCCTGACCAAATATCTCTTTTACCTTTATACAGTTAAGTTAGTTTATGAATTCTCCACAAACATCTCATTGGGATGCAGCTGTCTATGTTCTTCGCTATCGCAAAGGATGTCCAACTAAAAGTTTGTTTTTCCCTTCTAATTCCCAATTTACTCTCATTGGATATTGTGATGTTGATTAGGCTACTTTTTTATCTACTCGTAAATTTACAGGTTATTATATTTTTTTTGGGTTCATCACTTGTTTCTTAGAAAACCAAGAAGTAAGCTACAGTTTCGCATTCCTCTGTTGAAGCATATTACCATTGCACAGCTGCGATTGTTTGTGAGCTCTAATGGCTCTCTTATTTGCTGAAGGATTTTCACATTTCACCTCCTCTACTGATTTCTTTATACTGTGATAACCAAGTTGCTTTACATATTGTTGCTAATCCCGTGTTTCATAAACACACAAAACACTTGGATATTGACTGCTATCTTGTTCGAGACAAAGTTACACAAGGATTTATTAAACCAGCCCATGTTCAGTCTTCAATTCAATTATCATATTCGTTTACCAAGCTTCTTAGTGTTCCTGCTTTTTCTACGCTCCATTACAAGTTGGGCTCGATTGATTTTCACCAACCTCTAACTTCAAGGGGAAATGTAAACTATATAGTATATACATAGTGTAGATATTTTCAATGTTAATAGCATAGTTGTTGGACCCCGAACCTTTCTTGAAAGTTAGGACTACTAAATAAGAAATTGTTGGAGATTGTTCATGTATAAAGAAAAGGAGAATTTAAGAAATTAAAAAGAAATGGAAAAGATAGTTTAGTTACAAGATGGGTTGTATGAGAAATTTAGGAGTTAAAAGCTAGAAAATGTAAGTTCATTGAGCATGCTTCGGTGTTTTATCCATAATTTTTGCTCTAGTTATCCAAATGAGATGATTCT
>JANZLX010000007.1:26928387-26940207 GCA_025531955.1 Erythroxylum orinocense | reverse complement strand
TACGCCCCTACAAACTTCACGACCAGGAACTCAACATCCCTCTCTATCTGACACGGCTTTTGTCCAAACTTTACTTTTAAAAAGATTCGGGCGAATGGGTAAGCTGATGCTCCAGTTACCCCTTTGATAGATCCCTCTATGGGTAGTAATCGATCCTTCGGTATCTCTATCTGCTTGAAGGCATCATAATACAATAGATTGACCTAGCTACCCGTGTTGATCACTACCCGTTTCACCTCGTTTCCATTTATGTTTAGATTGGCCACCAGCGCATCATCATGGGGACAGCTAACACCATCGAGATCGGATTCGTCGAACGATATTATCCCATCGTTATGCTTTTGTTTCTTGGTGGACGAGTCTTCATCGACCTGCCTGGCGTACCTCTTTCTACCTTTTATGATTGACCCTCCTGTCGCATTGTCCTAAAAAATTATGTTGATGACCCCAACCGGTCGGTCATTTTATCGTTCGGCATTTCTATCATCCCTCGTCCTGGGTTGTGGCTTTGTGCCACGTCGGTCGTCTGTATTTCTGTTCTACCTTTCTCCCTCATCAATATTATTGTACCTCCAAGGCCTTTGCCAACTGTCAGGTCGCCCACTTCCACCATTATTTTCTCGATCGGCATTACCACGATTGGTGTTTTTCCCATACTTGACTCGATCGTCCACGATTTTTTCTAGGGCTTCAGCAGGGTGACGATCGACCGTCACACCAATATGCCGAGCGGGGGCCTGCTGTTGTTTCGGTTGAGACTGCAGGATTTGGCGAATCAGTAGATCAGCTGCTTCCAAGGCTATGCTCTGTTCCCCATGATTTTGGCTGTGAAGTTGTGGTTGATCATTCAGATGCGAAGATTAAGTGCGGGAATCATGATGCGGTAGCAGGTAAGCAACAGGTAACTGCAAACTCATCCATTGCATCGCAAGAGCCGTGACGACGACTATATCAGGATTGACTGCTGCCGCCTGATTGACTTGTGTGTTTCTGGACGTGGTGCCCTGATGTCGGGTCCTACAGTGGGCACCAACTGGTTCAGTCAGATTCTGCTGGGGCTGAACGTTATTGTTTGGATCCATAATTCTGTGTGACTTTGGATACTGAATATCTGCAAACCAAACAAAGGCACGCCGAGGGTTGATTCCCGGAAGGCCCTTCCGACGCTCAAGTTAGTTTTTTGTGAAAGTTTTGGTTACTGAGAACAGAGAAAAAGCTAGGGTTGTAATCTCATACCTCTATCATGGTAGAATAGTACCTTATATATGACATAGATGCTAGGTTTAGGTCTTTACATGAATTTTTATGTTTGCATGAGAGACTAACGCCTGATGGGCTGTGGATGTGTGGAGACGGGCCTGGGCCTAATCATTTCTTTTATCTCAAATCATTCCAAATGAAACACAAGCATATCTATTTCCTCTAGTTTCATTTTAACCGAGCCTTATAGCTCTCATGTACACTAGCACAGCCGACCCAACCAATTTCTTAGCTTAGATTTAGGGGGTTAGTGTATTGCCTAAATTTAGGTATTTTTATTGAACCAACTTACGGTAAATGCTTATATCGATCTTAAACTCAAATTTTTACATAAAACAATATCGTTTTATTTAGAAGTTAACCATGCAGTTAATTTTTTATTAGTCAGTATTGTAGTAATTAAGTTATTTGACATATTCCAATCATCATCATAAAGGAGATCACCAATCAAATTATCAAATCCTATAAACAAATTTAAATGAGCAGCATCAAAACGAGCTACCCGACCCCGCATATATACTACTCCGTAAATTATAGCATTCTCATTCAAAATATCACAAGATTAATTGTAGTAAAATTCTTTTATCAGATTGAAATCATAGTGCTTCGGAAGCAGTGAAGCTTGTAGTAAATATCGCTCCGATAGTAAAGTGGCATCATAGGCCAAATGCCCATATCGATCCGAAACCTAATTTTTCAAATAAAATGACATCAATTTGTTTAGAAGAATTAGGTTTCGAATAAACCTCAACTTAGATGGACTTAATTAAAAAAAGACTTTGTTTCATATTTTTAATTTTAAAAAAATTAGAAAATTGTCTCAAAATTTCTAATCAAATAATTTATGCATAACGTGACTAATAATTAAAATTATTGAGATCCAAAACTGCGGAGGAATCACTATATTATACATTTGTATAATATTATACATGGAAGTGGAAATTCTTCAGTTTCAATATAAATATGATGAGAAATCAACCACATGCGTACAAAATCAAAAGAAACATTATTTTATATCGTGACTGTTCAATTAGAGAAATCTTATCCACGTGAATACAAACTGACTTTAAGATTAGCGCTTGTATTTTATGAATGTTTGGCGTTTTTCTTCCTTGTTTTTGAATTTTTTTCTTTTTGGTTCTTCAATGTGAAATGGGTTTTTTAGGTGCTAGCTGGCAGCACGACGAGAGCACTTAATCCTCTTTAGTCCTTCCATATCTCTTCATGTTTTTGGAATATTAAAAAGATACCGCTTGCTTTTACCTGAAGTGTCGATTTGAAGTCGAAAGGACGGGAACGTCTCCTTGATTAACTCCTTAATCTATTTAAAAATTAAATTAAATTAAATAATTTAAAATATGATTAAAAGATATTTTTTATTTATTTAAAAATTTTGAAATTTAGTGTAAAAATATTTATTAATTTATTTTTTATAAAAACTTATTAATTTATAAAAATTGATAGATTAATTAAATAAATTGATTGATTTTTAACAACAAAAATTATTAAAATAAATTAAATTAAATCGAAAATTTGAACAGGTTAAAATTTTTATGATTAAATTGATTATATTTTTTAATCATTAGTTTTAGAAATCACTTCAATGTTACCAATACTTTCTAAGTTTCAACCATATTGCTGCTTAATTCGTATCTTACATAGCTAATTACCCTCGTAATATGGTCAAACATTCTTAGGCATACTAATTTTAAATGAGATGACGTAAGTGGTAAGTGTACTTTGTATATCAAGTTAGACAAGTTTTTTAGTTCAAATCTCCCAACTAAAAAATATATATATATATATATATATATATATATATATATATATTTAGACATAAATTCTTTAGTTCATATATATATTTCGAAAGATTTGAACTAAACAATTTATGTCTAACTTGATCATTATTTTTATAAAGGATAAGAAATATTTTTTCTTTCAACAAAAAAAAAAAAACTAATTATTTGATATTAATTTTTTTCTTTTTTTTTTAGAAAGGCGATATATATATATATATATACACACCCCGCTACCCCTTGCCTAGTTGCTTAATATATGTATACATATATATGCCTAGTTGCTTAATTTGTCGGTGTATACAGCGACTTATACTTTATTTGGGCCGATGAATCCTAACAAAGTGGCTGATATTCTATATATATATATATATATATATATATATGGAATGTATATGTGTATATATATATATGTACTATATATGTGTATATTTGCTTAATTTGTCGGCGTATACAGCGACTTATATTATTTATTTGGGACGATGGATCCTAAGTGAGTCAGTCGAATCTCAACTCTATAAAGCACTAGACAGCTTCGTTTTCCGAAGAAGTCGAACATCTTCTCCATCCCGTTCTCTCAATCAAACCAATCTATATAACCCCAAAAGGGTTCTCTGATCAACTAACACAACCTTGGTCGATTAGTTGAAACCCTCCTTTGAAGCATTTCAAGTTCCATATGCACAATAATGACACTTCTTCACCTGATATTCGGAATCATAGGTAGTTTCCCACTCTGTCCTTTGTACTTTTTCTACTTTCCGATGTACTAAACTAACATTGATAATCTGATCTCTGAATGTGTTTTTTTTTTGTGCCAGGCAATGTAGTTACTATATTCCTGTTCGGTGCACCCATGTAATGTCCAGAATCATTCTCTTAATCACTCTTTCTTTTTCTTTTACTTGTTGACGGAAGATTTATGAGTTCGAAACACTTAAAGTTTATGTTCATTTCTTTTTTGGCTGTAGAACAACTTTCACGAGGGTGATAAGAAACAAAAGCACTGAAGAATTTTCTTGCATTCCCTACCTCATTTCACTCTTAAACTGTGTTTCTTACACTTGGTATTCAACACCTATGATAAGCTACGGATGGGAAAACGCACCTATGTTCTCTATCGATGGTATAGGATGCCTTTTCGAGTTATCATACATCATCATTTATTTACGGTTTGCTCCAGTAAAAGAGAAGGCAAGATTAGCTACTACAGTTTGTGTTTCTCCGGAAAATTTAGAGCGAAAGAAAATGTCCGGATTTTACTAGCTTAATAATTGTTTCCAATGCAGATTAGGGTTGGTGCTATGTTCGCACTTCTTATAGTGACATCCGTTGTGCTCGTCTTGGTTTCAATCTTTGTATACAATGATCATCCTCGTCGTCAGATATTTACTGGAAGTGTTGCAGTCGTGGCTGCTACGTCAATGTATCTCTCTCCACTTGTAGCTGTGGTAAGTCACATTTATATATTCTAGTTTGTATTAAATTGGACATTTACTCCATTTTATCGTAATTTTGACTGTATTTTTGCATAATTCGTAGTTTACAATTTAAAACCTCGGTATTAAGTCATTAATGTATAGTGTCTAATCTCTGATTTTGCAGAAAGCAGTGATACAAAAAAAAAGTGTGGAGTTTATGCCATTCTACTTATCATTTTTTGGCTTTCTTGCAAGCGTTCTTTGGGCAATTTATGGACTATTGGATCTTGACTTCTTCATTGCGGTTTGCACTTTGAACCCTTCCTTTAATTCCAAAAACAAAACAAAAATACATCAAAAAATTTTCAGAAATCTGTGTATTTTCTCAATTGGAATTCATTTGTTGCAGACACCAAACATGATTGGCGCCGTACTAGGAATCATTCAGCTTGTGCTATACTTCAAATACAAGAAAAAGGAGGGTCTTAGAGAAGGACTCGTCTATTGGGACAGAGACCAAATTGACGCCAAAACTTGAAGTAGAGTTGCAACTCTCAGATCATGAACGCTCTTGGTGGCGTAGAGTTTAAAATTTTTGAGTTTTTTTCATTGAAATCTTAATATTGCAGTCATTTTCCACAATGCTTTGTAAATGCGCTCATGCTTCGTTGTTGCGGATTGCAGGTTTTCCATCTTTCATTCTTAAATCAAGAGAAACAAACTCAGCAAAATTTCTGTTACTGTATAAAATTTTCCTTCCCCTTTTTTACATTATAACTCTTTTCCCCTTTTCTATATTAAAAACTTAGGTTTGATTTATATATACACTATTTTCTTCTATTTTTCTCTTTTTGATGTCGATTAAATCTTATACGCATACAATATTTTATAAATTACGTATTTTAAATAAATTACTATGATATTAAAAGACTCTATCTCAATATGAAATGTATACGATTCAAACCTTTGCTTAAAATAGAGACAGTTGAGAGGTCTTTCGTAATCCATTACTTAAAGGGTAATTTGTCTCTAATTTTCGAGATTAAGAGAAAGTTTAGTCGGTATCAAAGCATTTGTAGTTTCCTTTTATCATAAAAAAGGTTTTATAATCAGTTTTTAGTGGTTATTAATGGCCACTGCTAATAATCTCCTCACCTTTCACTCAACGTATCTTCTACTTTGGCAATTCAAACTATTCAATATAGAGTGGTTAAAGCTCGAAAAGACAGCTTGAGCTTCACATTTCAAAAAAAGCTACTACGAACTTTATCTTTTCCTTCACATAAATTCAAACATTGCACTGTTGCGGCTTGCCATTTTCAAACTTTAACTCTCCCGATCAATTCTTTCAACCACCATCCGGACCAGCACTGTCCTCCATGTCCTCACCTCTATCTACCTTTCAAACCCATCTACCTTTCTCAAAAGCTTTTCACCTAATGCATCTTCACTAACACAATGCTTTGGAAGAGTTTTGGACTCTTCGCTTCGTTATTGCGGTTTGTATGAGTTATTCTTTAATCTACAAAATAAAAATACAGGTAAATTACATTAAGTCTTCTTATAATTTGATCTTTTTTTTTTCAATTTAATTCTTATATTTATAGCTATTAAATGAAAGACAATAAAAACCAATTTATCATCAAGTAGTGTATTTGCTTTGGGCAGGGAATTAAGCGTGTATAATCTCACTTCATAACATAATATCGCTATAAGAAATCCGTCATATACAATTAAAACTTTCCATTCTTCCTCGTATAAATTAACTCGGTCAAAACTTTATGTTACACTATAATATTTTTTAAAATATTTATGTAAACTTTTATTATTATTTATAATATCGTATTGTGTTTTAGTAATTTTTTAATGATAGTATTATCACTTTAAACTCTAATGAAATTTGGTTCTGTTTGATTTTGGTAGGGTGGGGCGCTGCTGTTTGGATCCATGAATTCGTTGAGCTCCAGCTAGGAAGTACTTGCAAAACAGTGAAAGGCACATCGGGGGTTGACTGCCGGTAGGCCCCTCCGATGCTCAAGTTAATCTTTTTGTGAGGGTTTTTGGTGGTTGAGAATAGAGAATGTTAGGGTTCTAGAGTTGTCCCCTTTTCATGATGAGGTAATGAATTTATATAATAAATATCTGCAGGAATTAGGTCAATATCCAGGAGTGGGTCGATCGGCCCATGTACCGCTCTAGTGATAAGCCCCCTACTCCTCGAGTCCGATCGGGGAGATGGACTGATGGAGTACATGAGGGTTGTGTCTTTCATCTGTATGATAGCTCGTGATAGGCCCGATCGATCGGATGTTAACATCCAGTCAGAGCGCTGGGTTTAATCATTAATTACGGCACGTGTTCTCTGACGCATTTTCAAAATTTGAAATAAAGGGTCGCGTCCTTTCAACTATTGCGTCGCTCTGAGTCCCGTCCTTTCAACTGCTACGCCGCTCTGGATATCTAATAACCCTAAATCGCAAGACTCAGGTTTTGCCACGCGTCCTACTTCGATTGGTGCGCCCGTTCAATTGATCTTGGTGTTAACTGCTCGGGATCGACTGACTTCCTTCACTCCCATTTTTGCGTATCCGATTCTCCAACTTATGTTTTCTCTATTCTCCATCTCTTCGCTTGCAGTCACCGGAATTTCCTTTTCACCACCGTCTACATTCCCGACTTCAATCACTAAACTAGGTACGTCCTTTCTTCTTTCCTCGTCCTGTAAGTTTCATTTTCAGTAACCATGTCGTCGACTAGCCCTAGAGATGAACTTAGACTTAGGGATAAAGCCACCTCCCCCCTCCTTTTTCATCGGCTCCCCGCCAGCCTTCACTGCGAGCATCCACGGGTTTTAGCGAAGAAATAAGTACGGTCCAGAGGGAGCTCCATCGGGAACTGGCCTCCGAAAGGGCTTTACAAATTGTTGGGCCGCTAGAGATAGCGGCAGAAATGGTGGAGGTGTCAGAGGCCAGCGGGAATGAAGCGCTGGAGACAGAGGGAAATGAAGAAATCGGGGCAAGTGATCGAAAAGATGGACAAGCCGTTGAAAAGCCACCGAGCGACCCATCGACGATGACCGAAAGGGAATTGAGCTGATCGATCATCAGAAATAATATCCCTCCGTCTTGGGGACCTAGGTTGGCCAGTAAGAACGAGCGGATTTATAGCAGTGTGGGAGGCTATTTTGCTGTTTCATACAGCTTTTTCTTGGTCGGTGGTATGAAGCTTCCACATGCCCCTATCATCGATGAGGTATGCTGCGCCTATCAGTTAAGGCCGAGCTAGATTCCCCTGAATGATTGGAGGTTCATTAACAGTCTGGCTCTGTTATGCCATCACTTCGGATGTCCCCCATCAGTCGACATTCTGCGTCATTTTTTGAGGATGAATCAGAGCTCAAGCATCGGGGCTAGGATCCCTCATTTCCAATATAGAGACGTAATATGTCATCCAGCTAGAACAATTTCGGCAATCAAGGCCTGGAAGACGAAATACTTCTTTGTGAGGCCCCCAGGATCTACCTATGAATCCAGACCATGGAGATATCTCCTGACCGAACGATGGAATGACATCTCCGATTTGCCCCTTACCAGAAAGGAATGGGAAGTGATCGGCCAAATTAAGGCACTCGGTCGATATGCCTTTGATCGTCTTTTTTTGGGGTATCGCGGCGGGGCATCGGCCGATGCCTTTTTAATTGATCCCCCGCCTCGGATTAATGGGCTAGAGGAGGGGGCTGCCCCTTCTAGTCTACTTTTTGTGATTTAACTGCTTGCTGCATTCATGAATATTAGTTTCGATTTTTGACCCGCTTTTATAATTTTGCAGCCATGGTGAAACTCAAGAATGTTGCCTCGTCCTCCAGCTCCCCCAAGTCCAGAGGCTAGCGCAAAGTCGCTAAGCCTTCCTTGAAGGTGAAGGAGCGAAGCAGAGAGGTGGAGGTTAGCACCAATATCGCTCCGTTGACTGTTCCTGAATAGTCTACCATGCTTGCCCAGCCAACTGTTCTTGATCAGTCTGCAACGCTCGCCCAGCCGATCGTTCTAGAGCAGTCTGCCACGCTCGCTCAACCGAATGTGCCTGAACAGTCTGTACCACTACTGACCCAGTCAGTGGGTGAGGACCGAGCGGTTACGAAGGAGGAGGTGGAACGGCCACTCAAGAGAAAGAAAACCGCTCGGAGTCTTGAACGATCGTCTTGCCGGTTAGACAAGGGCAAGGGGAAGGAGTGAGTGCCCAGCTTCAAAAAATGGTTGTCCACAATCAGTCTGAATAAGACTGCATCGCTTAGGGACATAAATGTCGCTCTTCACGTTGCCCAGAAGGCTATTCCTCCTGCGGACGTAGAGTTTTTGGATTCGTTGAACGACAAGGAGATGATGGCTAGTCTTGTACGTGGCTGTGCAAGGGTAATGTTCACCCCCTTTTCTCTCTATTCTTTTTTTAATAGAGTTCCTCATCATAGGATCTGGCGTTCGCCTCTGGCATGTATCAACGTCTTGATCGGTTCGACCAAGTCACCCGATCGATGGACCAGGTGATTAAAAACCTTCTTGTCTAGGTCAACGCTTTGAGAGCTCAACTTTCAGAGGCGACCGAGGAGAAGAACGTTTTGGGGGCTTAGCTTTCAGAGGTGAACGGGGAGAAGAACGTTTTGGGAGCTCAGCTTGCTTCGGTTGAGGAGGAGAAGAGCGTTTTGGATGAAGAGAAAAGCGTTTTGAGAGCTCAACTTGTTTCGGTGGAGGAGGAGAAGAATCGAGTGGTCACGTCCAGGGATGAGCTGGAAGGAGAGTGCCGAGCATTGCAGCTCATCAACGAGGGCATGAAGGAGGAAGTTCTCCATACCAATGCTAAGGCACAGATGGAACAAGAGCTCCGTTCCAAAGTCCTCCGTGACTGTCACAAAGCAACATTACAGAGCGCAAGGACTGAGAGAAAACTGCTTGAGCTATAGGGCTCTATCAAAGAGCAAAGGATTGAGGCAATCAAGCGATGGAAAGAGCGGTACTTAAATGACGAATGTAAAGAATTTGCTTGTGACTTGGCTCTTTCCATCCTAAGAAATTGTCACAGCATTTTCGTCTCTGATAGGTCGGATGGTCCTGCATTCAAAGATTTTGGCGAGCCCATGCTTCCCACTGAGCTCAGAATTTCGCTCGAGGAAGTGAAGGAGATAGCTGAGAAAGAAGAAGAGATCGTACCAGATGAGCTGCTGGACCTTAGTTCAGATGAGGAAGAGGAGCGAGCTCATGAGGGGTGTCCTTTCGGCTATTCCTTCGAACCCTGATCCTGTGTCGGTTGCTTTGCTGACCTCTGAAGCTACTCCTCCGACCGATCTAACTGCTGATACTTCTCTTCCCACCGAAGGGCCAAAGTAGCACATGTAATAGGACTTTCAAAGATCATCTGGTCATGCTTGCGACTAGAACAAATATTTAAAGAAATAAAACCTTTCTGATTTTTGTCCTCGCTATCTTCTTTATTTGGTGAATTAAGATTGGACTATCTTCTCAAATTATAGGTCAGGAATGAGTGCGTTCGATTCATATCCGGTCTTGGCAACCTGGCCGAGTGATGTTGAAGCTGAGCGATCCAAGATTGTTTTCTTGGAATCGCCTGGTTCCAAGATCCGGTCTTGGCAACCTGGCCGAACGATGTTGAGGCTGAGCGATCCAAGATTGTTTTCTTGGAATCGCCTGGTTCCAAGATCCAGTCTTGGCAACCTGGCCGATTGATTTCGATGACAATCAGTTGGCAGAATGTTCTTCCCTTAGCCCAATTTAATGAGATTTTTCTTGCTGAGAAGTTTGAAACCCCTTTATTGATGGCGATAAGGGCGTGAGCCATTAAAAAATCTAACTGGCAGGGCTAGGAAAAAGGTACCCACAAGTTGCATGTACAAGTGCATAAGCAATAATAAAGTACAAAAAAAAGAAATAAGTGAATTGAAGTAAAGCTTATCTATTGGTAAAATGTCTTCAGGTTTTGAGAATTCTAGGGCCTTGTTAGAATCTTGCCGTTCGTGTCACTTAGGATGTAAGAGCCATGTTCGGCTTGTTTGACCACTTGATAGGGTCCTTCCTATGTCTGACCGAGCTTCCCAGGATGTTTACCAGCCGCCTTGGCATTTCTTAGAACATAACCACCGATCTTTATATCATTCGGCCTTACCCTTTTGTTGTAAAACTTTGTCGCTTTTTGTCTGATGGCTTCTGAACGAGCGGCTGCTCTATCTTTGTCTTCGCTGAAAAGTACAAGTTCTGCCCTGCGAGCTTCATTATTCCTTTCTTCTTCATAATTCGAAATTCTCTGGTTGTACAGGACCACCTCTATTTGAACCAAAGCCTCTGCCCTAAAGGTCATCCTGAACGGTGTTTCTCCAGTGGCCCCGTTTGGGGTTGTTCTGTATGCCCACAACACTTCATCTAATTTGTCTACCCAAGTCTTAAGCCCATCTAAACACTTCTTGAGTGCGCTCATTATCTTCTTGTTGGTGTTCTCTGCAAGATCGTTGCTTTGAGGGTGGGCCACTGAAGTTAATTGGAGCCTTATCTTTAGTTGGTGACAAAAATCTTTGAACTTGTCATTATCAAATTGCCGACTGTTGTCTGTAACCAAAACCATAGGCATCCCAAAATGACTCAGTATATTCTTGCATACGAAGTTTTCAATTTTCTGCTCAGTGATGGTGGCGATCGCTTCTGCTTCTACCCATTTGGTAAAGTATTCAACTGTCACTATTAAAAACTTCTTCTTCCCAGGACCGAGAGGAAAAGGACCTAAAATGTCCATTCCCCATTGAGCAAAGGGGATAGTGTTAAGTCGAAATGACTTTACGATTAATAAGTTTTGATGACAAACAAAAAGCAGACGAATGAAAAGCAAACGATAGCTAAGCAAAAAATAGGCGGAAGCGGAAAAAAACAGACAGAAGAAAAAGTAGACAGAAGATAACTAAGTAAAAGCAAACGGAAGCAAAAGCAGACAGAAGCGAAAGCAGACGAAAGCATCAGTTTGAGTTAGTTATAAGACTCAATTGAATAACCGTTTCTTTAAAGAATCAAGAAGTAGTTATCAAGAAGCAGTTGGAGATGGAGGCTATAAATAAAAAGTCGAAGTTGAAGATTACATAGAGATTATCACAAAAAGTCTAGCAATTATTGCGAAGAATTTTCGTGGGAAAATACTGAGCGTTATTATGTTATTGTAACAAGTTCAAAACACTGATAGAGATACAGATAGCCTGAAGAGGCTAAGAGTAAAAAAAATACTCATTGTATAGAGACCTGAAGAGGCTCGGAGAAAAAGAATACTTGTAAAGCTTTGAGAGATAGTGAAATCTC
>JANZLX010000007.1:26917008-26928287 GCA_025531955.1 Erythroxylum orinocense | reverse complement strand
ATTATATGTAATTAAATTTTAATAATTATTAATAAATATAATTAAATTTAAAATATATAAATATTCAAATAAAATTTAATTTAATAATTAAAATATATTTTAATTAATATTAATTTATATATTATATATTTTATTAAAATAACATAATTTTGTTAATAAATATTATATAAGAAATTAAATAAATTTATTTAATTAAAAATAATTTATCTTTAAGTTTTATCTAATATGTAATTATTATCAATGATAAAAATATAACTACATTAACACTAACAACCAAACAAATTTTTGTTTTATTTGGAAAAAAATTGAAACAAAAAAACAGAAAACTACAATAGAAAAAACAGAAATAAAACCAAACGGCCCCTAATTCTAAAAACTATGCTAATGTTCCCAACTGCGTGAACACTAACTTTTCTGCCCTTTTATGCTTTTCGATCCTTTCCTTTTTCCTTGATCTTCAACAGATCACACCTCTCACATATTCGGGTTGCAAATCTCCAGCAATCTGATCTTTCAAGATTATGAAAATCTTAAACGAATTAGATTTGAATTTGAAAACAGATTTTGCAAATAATTTCAATCCTTGCACGTGCCCACGCTTAGTCACTGAATTGCTATCAATCTGAAATTTTCGGGTTATCTTTGTTTCTTTTGCATCTTTTTGATTCAATTTCATCCCTCCAGTGCTAAAAATCATCTAAGAACAATTAAGAGACAAATATATCAATTTTGAATAATAATTTCAACACATAAAAGAGATTTATATACTAAATGAATACAAAATGACAACTTAATACTTTTATTTGTGATCAGCCATGCAGGGCTTTCTAAGTTTCAATAATTGCATTATTGATGGTATTGGAAATAATAAAAGATGGAAAGTGTGTTTTGTATATATATATTTTGAAGTTGTCGTTATTATAAACTAAATCTAATGCTTTATATTTTTATTTTATTCAAATTTGATTGAACCTTAATTTCAAATATATATATAGTAACATTTTTAATTGACAAGTATGATGGTTTCGACAAAGTCAAAACAAACTTTCTTTTTCACACTTTAATAATAGAGGACTAAGACGTAATTTTGGATTCATTTGCATGCTGCATTTGTATGGTAGTGCCGACGACCGCTTGACGTGGAAAACGAGTTATGTATTTATCTCAATCGAAAACAGTTGTTATCATTTCAAATTCTTATGAGTTACTTTCTAAAAGCAAAAAACATCGATTTTAAAATATTAAAAGAAAATGCAGAAATTTTTTTGTATAAAAATTTTGTATATTATGATTAACTTTTTATAAATAAATAATTTAAAGTTAAACTAACGTCTTTTTATATTAATGAATTCATGTATAAATATTAGCAAACTTAATTTAAAAAAATTACAAACTCAAATCAATTTAATTGTAAAGTTTAAATTATCCAATATATTAATTTATAAGAAAAGTCCAAATTGTTTAAATTAAATTTTAAATTGATTAATTTAAATTTAATTTATTAATTTTAAATCAAATCAAAATATTTTATGTCTTCCTTATTTTAAGATATTTCTCACTGTTAAACAGCTGGTCCCGGCATCTCCTTTGTCAATATCCACATGTTTTTGCTGTCAATATTCTCTATTATTGTAAATTTATTAATTTTAAATTAAATTGAACAGAAATTTCGTATATTTTATTTTTATATATTCTCCTTTTAAAGCTACTTTTTACTATTAAACAGCTGCCTCGACGTTTCCTTTGTCATATCCACATGCTTTTACTGTTGGTACCTCAATTATGTAAACTGACGCCCTTTGTCTTATGTTCTTTACTTTTAAGATATTTTCACAATCAATGATTATAAGTTCAGATTTTTATGTTCTTTACTTTTAAGATATTTTCACAATCAATGATTATAAGTTCATATAAAACATTCTTTTGATTATTTATTTTAGCTTTTGTGTTTTTAATTCGGTTACTTTAATTCTTATATTTTTTATTCTCATTCAAGATACCCAATTAGGTATTTTCAGACAAATTTATCCTTAAATTATTGAAATACATTTTTTTAATCTCTTGATTCCAAAGATAAATTTGTCCGAAAATACCTAATTGGGGTATCTTGAATGAGAATAAAAAACACAGGGGCTAAGGTGAACGAATTAAAAATACAAAGACTAAGATGAATAATCAAGTATATCATAAGGCTCTTTTATAGAATTTGCCATAAGTTCAAGTTGGATCATTTATTTTTAAAATTTTTAATTTATTTTGATAACTTTCAATTTATTACTTAATCATTTAATTTTATTAATTAATAAATTTTTATAAATTAATAATTTTTAATTAACTGTATAAGTAAAAACAACATTTTAATCTTTTTTAAAAACTTTTAATCTTATAAAATCTTTAACTAATTTTACAATAATTTTTAATACATAATTTATTTTATATAAAAATAATCTTTTTCTTGTAATAAAAACAAAAGTGTTATAAATAATTCAACAAGATAAGAGAGATTTGCATTTATATAAATTTATCAATTTTTATATCTAACAGCATTTTTTTATTTTCTAAATTAATTAGATTTTTATTAATTAATGTGTGATAATTACTTAAGTATCTTAAATCAAGTTTAAATTATCTGTTCAGTTTTTACAGTATTTTATTGTATCTAATAAATTTTAGTTATTTTAAATGCTCTATATTTATTTATATAAAACCACGTCACATGGCTGAGATTTTAAACACGAGAAGAGACAATAAGTTGTCCCTTAAATCTATGCCACAGGCTGGCATGTCCAAACATGTCAGACGTCCGTATATTTACACAGAGCTACGAAGAAAGCTATCATCTGTTCTTCTTTCAACCCGCTCCAATTTTCACCACCCCAAAACAACTTCAGTCACTTCTCGGAGTTGAAGCCATTTCTTGGCATTTAAAAGCATTGGATAATAATGGAAGTTCTTCGTCTGCTTGTCGGAATCCTGGGTAGTTTCTTACATTGTCCTTTGTCGTTTTTTGATTTCCGATGTACCTTACAGTGAACTAAACTAACACAGATCAACTCTCTTCATGGCTTTTTTTTTCTTTCAGGAAATGTAGCTACCATGCTTCTTTACTCTTCACCCATGTAATATCCACGATTCTGACACAGTTAGTTTGGAACATATAGATCGGAACTCTGAATCTGAACATGTTCATTTTAACGTTGTTTTTGGTTGTAGAACAACCTTCACAAGGGTGGTTAGAAACAGAAGCACAGAGGAGTTTTCCTGCATTCCTTACCTTATGGCACTGTTGACCTGCGTTTCTTACACTTGGTATTCGACCCCTATGGTCAGCGAAGGATGGGAAAATGGGCCCGTTTTTACAGTCGATGGTCTTGGAGGGTTTCTCGAGTTAGCATTCATTGTCATATTCTTATGGTTTGCTCCAGGAAAACAGAAGGCAAGTTAGCTGCTTAAATTTATGGGATTAACCAAGTAAAATCTCTCAAATTTATAATTTGAAAGTCTCTAAATCCATTCCCTGAGTCAGCTACAATGGTGTTGTTTCTTGGGAAAGTTTTAATGCATAACTTGATTGTTTCTAATGCAGGTTAAGGTTGGTGCTATGTTCGTACTTGTTTTAGTGGTATCCCTTGTGCTTGTCTTAGTCCCAATTTTTGTAAACTCCGATCACTCACATCGCAAGCTATTTGTTGGATGGGTCGCCGTCGTGGCCGCTACGTCAATGTATGGCTCTCCACTAGTAGCTATGGTGAGTCACGTTTAAAACTTCTAGCTAGTTTATATTTATATTAAATATATATATTCAGTCTTAATCTTTTCATAAAATTTTAAATAACTCCTTAACTTTTTATATTTAGCATAGAAATAAAATATCTATTGACGACCTCTTTTTTGGCAGAAAACAGTGATAGAAACACAGAGTGTGGAGTTTATGCCCTTCTATTTATCATTTTTCACCTTCCTTGCGGGTGCTCTTTGGTCGATTTATGGACTATTGGAGCTTGACTTCTACGTTGCGGTTTGCACCATTTTTTTTACTTAATTATTTTCGTATGTACATTGGAAGTTTGTGCATTTTCTCAATATGAATTCGTTTTTGGCAGGCACCAAATGTCATCGGTACTCTACTAGGAATGGTTCAACTTGTGCTGTACTTCAAGTACAACAAAAAGGGAGGTATCAAAGAAGAACTAATCCATCGGAACATAGAAAAAGAAGAAGAGAACTTAAAGTAGAGAGCAAGCTGCAAAGAATACCAGTCTTAAGAATTCGATGGTGGCAACCTCAGTTTCACATTTGATGCTTGAAACTTATGAGATATTATGGACATCCAGTGGGTGAAATTTGCAAAATTGAGCATCTAATGGTTATACACATGACTACGTGTCTTTGGAAGATGAGGGCATAATAGGTAAAGTTTGGCTTAGTTGGACTTATTCTAGTATAAATTTTGTTAGTAAATATTTTCGGAGAAAATTTTTCTAAGAAGCTAGTTGACTGTTTGGTTGTCATTTAAAAAAGAGTTTTTTTTAAGAGTTTCATACAGTAAAACTGTTTGGCAACATAAAAATTAAAAGTATTTTTAATTTTAACTATATTTTATTTTGTAATAAAAATTATTTAAAATATATTAAACAATATGCAAAGCACAATATATTAATTATTATATAATTTTAAACCATATAAAAGACAAATCAAAATTATAACATAAGTAAATTAATATTAAAATTAAATATTAAAACATATAAAAAGTCAAATAATAAAAGGGATTCAAAATAGACTCAGGACAAAAGGGACTTAAAATAGACTTATTAATTGATCTAAAAAATCTACATAAAAAGCTACTTTTTTAGAAGCTCCAAATTTGACTTTCTTAAAAAGTTGTATTTTAACTGTCAAAAAAATTATATCTATTAAATAAGTGCTTTTTTATGTTACAACTAAATACTCATTTTTAAAAAAAATTATGGTGAAAAAAAATACTTATTAACTTTTCAAAAGTTCATCCAAACAGGCACGAAGATACCTAAGTGAAAGTAAGTCGATCTAATTCAACTCGAAGCTAACATGTAAGTTCTTTTTTATCAAAATTTAGATTGAGTTCAAATAATTATTTTTTAATTTTAGATTTTTGTATTATGTTCGACTTAAATCGGCTCTAGTAGAATGATGGAATCTATATTATTTTATTGAATGAATGGAGCAAAGGTTAACTACGAAATTGACAAAAAATTAATGTTATTTCGTTGAGGTTGGGCTTCAATTACGATCCGGAAATCATTAAATTGGTTATTGCAGTTTGTGTGAATTTCCTGTTTAACCTCCAATAAAAATCTTATATATTTTTATAACTATTTAATGGAAGACAATAAAAAGAATTTCTTATAAAGTAGTGTATTTGGTTTGAGCATGGAAGCGTGTATAATCTCGCTGCCCTCAAAAGGTGTAGCTTGATGGTTGAGAGCGAGGTTTGGCTTCGATTAAGCTCCAAGTTCGATTCTCTACTAGCTCCTCTTGTAAGAGCCTGAAATAACCGAAATTTTACCTACAGGTGAAGAACTAGTTAAGCTCTCAGTGATGAGGTGTGTCCGCTTGATCTGCCCGTAGAACGATGTGCCACTTAAATCTTTAAAAAGGTGTAGTGATTCACCTACGAAATTTCTTCAAAGAAAAACAATGTATAATCTCACTACATAACATCATATGTGTTAAAGGAATGAGAAATGTTACACGGTGTTTCTAACATCAAACCCTAAAATCCAATTACTCATGGATCATAGATGGTCCATAACCCGACCCACTCACACCAGCCCAACACCCAACAAGTACATTCACGTGGCCTGTTGTACTTAGCCATCCTTGCGCCACCTCCTTTCATCCTGCCAAGTACAGAACCTGCATTGGCCTCCCACAGTTGTCCTTCCCCTGCTACACAGCACAAAGGCAACAACCAACAACTTTATTCCTAGCATTAGCCAATATTTTCATTCCTAGCATTAGTATAAAAGCTCAAGCAATGTACAGTCTTCGTTCATGTTGAAATAAGAAAATTTCTTCATCACGTACTTATTTTCTTTCATGGTATCAGAGCCAAAGGGCTTATCCATTTTACCCTACCAACCTACACACAAAATGTCAAGCAAAGCAAACAACAGTGAGAATTTTGCTTTAGAGCAATACTCCATAACCAATACTGAAAACCCAGGAGCCATCTTAGTCACCACTCTATGTGCAAAGGACAAATTATCCTTCATTGATGGAACTTGCATGCAACCGGTGGAGGATAGAAACTTACTTACCAAATGGAGGAGGGCAGATTCCATGGTCAAGTCTTAGATACTCAACTCCATGACCAAGGAAACTAAGCGATGCATTCCTGTCATTTTCCACAGCAAGGGAGCTTTGGGAAGAGCTGAGGGAAAGATTTGGTGAGGCAAACAAACCACTCCTGTATCAGATAGAGAGGGAAATTAGTAACCTTAAACAAGGTAATCTCACAATTTCCGCATATTATACCAAATTAAATAAACTCTGGGATGACCTAGCTAGTTTGAGCCCGATACCCACTTGCATTTGTGAGGCCGCTAAAGCTATAAACACCAAGGAGAACACACACAGATTGATGCAGTTTTTGATGGGCCTAAATGAAGACTATGAACATGTTGTGAATCAAGTTATGCTGATGGAGCCACTACCCATGTTAAATAGGGCCTTTGTTATGATGCAAACCGTGGAAAGACAAAAAACGGTGAGTGCTAATTCCAACAATAACATGAATGTTGCTATGATGGTGAGACAAACAAGTTTCAATGCTAAGAAAGGGGGCAGAAACAACAGCAATAGTGGAAAAGGGGCATTCACAAAAAGGGAAGATAAATACTGTGAGAAATGTGGAAAAACTGGACATACCATTGAAACTTGCTTCAAGATCCACGGCATTCCCGACTGGTATAAAAAGTTGACTGGCCAGAAAAGCAAAGCCAACCTAGCCAAAATCAATGACTCTCCTGCAGATACACAAATGGAGTCCAATGATTACATCGAAAGGAACAGTCAGATTCCTCAAGATCTAGCACATTTTATACAACAAGAAGTATCCAGAGCAATCAAGGGGAAGGCCACAGGAGAGGTAAAACTGAGTGAGCTTGCAAATTTTGCAGGTAATGATCACATTAATGCTCATGGCAAACAAAATGCATGTACATGGCTAATTGATTCAGGTGCATCATCACATATGGTTACCAACTTAAATTCCTATCATGCACATGAAGTCAACAATTTATATGAGCCAGTCACCCTCCCAGATGGCACAAAGCAACAAGTAGACCACATATGTCAGACCACTATCGGTTACACAATCACCCTAAATGAAGTTTTACACATACCAAGTTTCTTTAAGAATTTACTTTCTGTCAACAAACTTACAACACAGAACGAGGTGGCTGCAATATTCATATCCAACTATTTGTTTTTGCAGGACCTACGAACTAACAATATTGTGGTAGCAATCAAGGCTAGGAGGGGACTGTATGAGCTGACCACAAATAGCCTGCTACCTTTAGGGACCATGAAAGGTCCTCCACTAGACTTCTATAGGACTGAAAATGTTGTTTTTAGTGTATTTGTTTCTGCTGATGTGTGGCACAGTATACTAGGGCATATCTCAAAGGAAAATCTGATGCACATCAATGAAATTAAACCTTTCAATCACAGCCTATCCGAGTGTGAAATATGTCCTATTGCTAAGCAACACAGAAAACCTTTCCTTAAGCATAACATTCAGACCACAAGACCCCTTGAAATCCTACACATGGACGTGTGAGGACCATACCGAGTACCTACCCTAAATGGCTCACAATTTTTCCTCACCATTGTAGATGACTACTCTAGGGCAACATGGACCTTTTTGCTGAAACACAAAGACCAAACACAATCCACCATAACCCAATTCATTACAACCATTGAAAACCAGTACGGAATGAGAGTTCTAAAGATTCAGACTAATAATGGGAGGAAGTTCATAAACCATGAATGTAAGAAATACTTTGCAGAAAAGGGAATAGTGCACCAAAAGAGTTGCTCATACACCCCACAACAAAACGGGGTAGTTGAGATAAAACAGAAACACCTATTACAGATAACTAGGGCTCTTTTGTTCAAAGCAAATCTACCTAAACATCATTGGGGGGAGGCTCTTCTCACTGCTACCTATCTCTTGAATAGGATACCCACCAGAATTTTGCAATGGAAAACACCCTATGAACGGCTGAACCAGAAAACCCCAACCTATAACCATCTAAAGACATTCGGGTGCCTATGCTTTGCACTAGATAAAACTCCAACTAGGACTAAGCTAGACCCTAGATCCCTGAAGTGTGTTTTCCTTTGGTATATGTCAGATTACAAAGCATATAAAGTGATGGACCTAGAGACAAAACATGTGTGCTCTAGGGATGTGACATTTCAAGAAAACACTTTCCCTTATGCTAGTTCACAAAACAAACCCGAAAGAGAGCCAAAGCCATTCTTCCCTTTCAGCATCACAAACAATGACACAAAAATATCAAAGGATATACCAGAGACACCAAGCATGCAACATATTAAAACCCTACCAGAAACTACAGAAAATTCACCACAACCCTAAGACTCAACCAGCCAAAATACTGCCCCAACCACTCATTTAAGAAGAAGCTTGAGGACACACACACACCCAAAATACCTTGATGATTATGTCCACCAAGCATTGGCTCATCATTCCACCTCTGCCTTTGATTGCTCCCACAATGCTGCAAAAGTTCTTGGTCCTGCAAGAACCTACAAAGACAAGGAGGTTTCACATCACATTGCATACAACCCAAGCTATAAGGAATTCATAGGCAATGTAAGGGTTGTATTTAAACCTCTATCATATGAGACTGCATGCAGGTCAGAAGAATAGGTGGACTCCATGAACATGCAATTACAAGCCTTGGAGGACAATCAAACTTGGATTTTAACAAAGCTACCTGAAGGGAAGAAAGCAATAGCGTCCAAATGGGTATATAGGGTGAGGTACAATCAAGATGGTTCGGTTTACTCAGTCGTAGCCCGAATTGTCACAATCCGAACCTTTTTGGCTATAGCCACAGCCAAACGTTGACCCATCCTGCAATGTGACATCAATGATGCATATTTGCACGGGCACCTAGAGGAGGAACTCTACATGTTACCTCCACAAGGTTACCACAAAGCTAAGGAGGGAGAAGTCTATAAATTACTAAAGTTCATCTATGGACTTAAACAGGCAGGCAGACAATGGCATAAGGAACTCACCACAAAGTTAAAAGGATTGGGCTTTGACAAACCAGAATCTGATTACTGCCAATACACTAAGGGGCAAGACAGCAACTTTGCAGCCATTCTAATCTACATGGATGATATTCTCATCATTGGGCCAGACGAAGGACATTTAACAAGCATTAAGCAAGCACTACACAGAGAATTAACCATAAAAGACTTGGGGTATGCCAGGTTCTTCCTAGGGGTCGAAATAGCAAGGTCCGCAGAAGGAACCATCCTCAGTCAAGGCAAATATGCGCGAGATATACTAAAACAGACTAACCTGCTCAATTGCAAAGCCTGCAACACACCCATTGCGCCAGGAACCAAGCTCACCATCGACGAAGGTGAATTTTTTGAACATCCAGAATTGTACAAAAGGATCGAGGGGAGGCTTCAATACTTGAGCTTCACGCGACCCGATCTCACCTACGTGACACAGCAAGTGAGTCAGTTTATGCAGACACCAAGAGAAAGTCACTGGAAGGCCATGAAACATGCCCTAAAATACCTTCAAGGGATGCAGAACCAGGGCTTGTTCTACGCGGCACACTCAGATCTACAGCTTACCGCATATTCAAACTCAGATTGGGCCAGTTGTGCCTTCAGTCGACGTTCCCTCACCGGGTTCTGCGTCTTCCTCGGCAAATCGCTCATATCCTGGAAAAAAAAAACAAACCACCGTCAGTCGTTCGTCTGCCAAAGCAGAATATTGCAGCCTCGCTTCGACCACATGCGAGCTGAAGTGGATCGTTCAACTACTAAAGAGTTTTCGGGTAGAAATTGGAACCAGCATACCTCTGTTATGCGATAGCCAGGCAGCGATCCACATCTCCAAGAACCCCGTTTTTCACGAACGGAGAAAGCATCTAGAAATCGATCTACATCTTGTACGCGACGCAGTAACTTTGGGGTTCCTAGATCTCAAGCATACACGCAGTGAAGATCAACTCGCAGATTTTCTGACAATACCCCTCACCGCACGAGCATTCGCAACCCTTATCTCCAAGTTCGGATCCCTTCGACTCTCCGGGTATCCAACTTGAGGGAGGCGTGTTAAAGGAATGAGAAATATTACACGGTGTTTCTAACATCTAACCCTAAAATCCAATTACTCATGGGTCATGGATGGTCCATAACCCGACCCACTCACACCAGCCCAAAACCCAACAAGTACATTCACGTGGCCTGCTATACTTAGCCATCCTTGACCACCTCCTTTCATCCTGCCGAGTACAGAACCTGCATTGGCCTCCCACAATTGTCCTTCCCCTGCTACACAACACAAAGGCAACAACCAACAGCTTTATTCCTAGCATTAGCCAATAGTTTCATTCCTAGCATTAGTACAAAAGCTCAAGCAATGTCCAGTCTTCGTTCATGTTAGAAATAAGAAAATTTCTTCATCACATACTTATTTTCTTTCAATATGCAATTAAATTTTTTTAAAAGACAAGCTCAGGTTACAATGAATTGCAGCCTTATATGTTGCCAGAAGCACTAATCAACATCAACTGGAAAGATGATCAAAGAGGCTAACTATTCAAAGACATTGGAGTCATACTGACGTAGTCTTTCGATATATGCTCTCCAACGTCAATTTCTAGTCGGCACCGTAGAGTTTTCAAGTTTCAATAATTGCATCATCGATGGTATTAAAATAACAAAAATAGTTGGAGGGTTTGCTCCTGGCCAGTTACTCTCTAATCTAAGCATATTTTATTAAATTTTATTTATATATTTATGTAAAATATTATAATTACAACAGGAGATCTAATTTCTACTCCTAAGAGCACTTAAATATTCTAAGTAAAATTAGAGAGGATCTCAAAAAATTCGTAATCAAGTTTAAACTTTTATATATACTTGAGTTAGAATTATAAAAAAAAAAATCTAACTTAATCATATTTTAAATCAAAAATTAGATTCATTATAAACTTAACTTAATGTTTAATGTTTTT
>JANZLX010000007.1:26899407-26916469 GCA_025531955.1 Erythroxylum orinocense | reverse complement strand
ATATCGATGGATTAGACAAAGTCAAAGGTAATATATCTTTTTAACACTTTAATAATTGAGGATTAAGACATAATTTTGATCGCAGTGCCAGGAGAACCACCTCATATGGAAAATGAGTTACGTATTTATTTCAATCGAAAGCAGTTGTTATCATTTCAAACTCTTTAATTATAAATATAGGATGAGTCACTTTCTAAAAGTAAAAGACGTAAACTTTAAAATATTTAAAAAATGTAAAAATTTATGTATTGAACCAATTTCACTTATCTTATATTCCCTCTTATTCAAAATAAAAGTCATTTTAGAGAGGTTTTAATTATTCAAAATAAGTATTATTTATAATTTTTCATGCATGTTTATAATTTTATTTCTAAAATTACTCTTTAATTTCTCTCACATCCTAATTACACAGATTATATTTTCAAAGCAGTTTAATATGTAATTAATAAAGGTACATCAAACATTTCATTAGCTTTCTTAATAACTGTGCATTTTTCTACAACAACTTTCATTTTAAATAGAAGGAAGTATTAGTTAATTCATGTATCCTTGTCTAATCATTAGCAAACCTCAAATCGAAACCCATCCCAACTTTAATTGTGTAGCTTAAACTAAAGGGTGTTGAGAGGGTATGGATGAAATTAGACCGGATTTAAGTGAGCTTGTATTTAATCAAGACATTATATCTTAACCATGATAATAGATTATAAGTCTTATCTTTTTATATGAATTACTTTATCACATGAGATCATTCTAATTGTGAATATTGTTTAAAATTAAAAGATTAAAATGATATTAGTTTATAAGAGGAGTTTTAAATTTAAATTTGACTTATTCCTCTTTTAAAAGATATTTTTTAGTATTAAACAGCTGGCATTGACGTCTCTTTTGTCATATGCACATGTTCCTACGTCTTAACTAGCTTGGTTGGATTTAATTTAAAATTAATAAATTCACAATAATGGAGGATGTCAACATTAGTTAAATTTTATTAGACAATTACTTTAATACCTACACGTCAGAGTGTAATACATTCCATATATTTAATGAAGCTATGCAAAAGCTTGTCATCTGCTTCTTCCATTCCTCTCCTTCTGTTCACCGATTGTGTATAATCCTAGAACAACCTTAGTCAATTCTCGGAGCTGAAGCTATTTCTTGGCATTTAAAAGCATTGAATATTAATGAAAGTTCTTCATCTGGTTGTCGGAGTCCTAGGTAGTATGTTTTCCTTTGTTGTTATTCTATTTCTGATGTACCTTATGTTGAACTAAACTTACACAGATAATCAACTCTCTTCTTCTGTGTTTTCTTTTGCAGGAAATGTTGCTTCCATGTTTCTTTACTCTGCACCCATGTAATCTCCAGGATTCTGACACAATTAGTTTGAAACATTTAGATCGGAACTCTGAATCTGAACGTGTTCATTTTAACGTTGTTTTTGGTTGTAGAACAACGTTCACAAGGGTGGTTAGAAACAGAAGCACAGAGGAGTTTTCTTGCATTCCTTACCTGATCTCACTCCTGGCGTGCGTTGCTTACACTTGGTATTCGACACCTGTGGTCAGCGAAGGATGGGAAAACGGGCCCCTTTTCGTAGTCGAAGGTCTGGGAGGGCTTCTCGAGTTATCATTCATCATCATATTTTTAAGGTTTGCTCCAGGAAAAGAGAAGGCAAGTTAGCTACATAAATTTATGGGATTAACCAAGTAAAATGAGCTTAATCTTTTCATTTTTTTTTCAATTTAAAGTCCCTAAATCCATTCCCTGAGTTAACTACAATGGTGTTTGTTTCTTGGGAAAGTTTTAATGCTTAACTTAATTATTTCAAATGCAGGTTAAGGTTGGTGCTATGGTCGTACTTGTTTTAGTGATATCCATTGTGGTTGTCTTGGTCTCAATTTTCATATACGACGATCACTCACATCGCAAGCTATTTGTTGGATGGGTCGCTATAGTGACCGCTACATCAATGTATGGCTCTCCACTAGTAGCTATGGTGAGTCACATTTACATCTTCTAGTTTATATTTATATTAAATATATAAATCCAATCTTTTCACAAAAATCTAAATAACTCCTTAAATTTTGTGTACTTATAAATCGATTCTTAATATTAAGATTTGTTCAATAAGTTATTTCGTTGTCCAGTTTGATATAAATAAATAAAAGTTGATATGTAAATAAATATTAACATTAAAGGGTTAATTTATAAATTATGAAATATTAGATGTTTATTTAAATTTTTATAAAAATTGTAAGGTTAATTAATGTTTTAATCGAAGCTTTATATTTAACATAGAAATAAAATATTTATTGGCCTTTTTTTTATTGCAGAAAACAGTGATAGAAACACAAAGTGTGGAGTTTATGCCCTTCTATTTATCATTTTTCACCTTCCTTGCGAGTGCTCTTTGGTCGATTTATGGACTATTGGAACTTGACTTCTACGTTGCGGTTTGCACCATTTTTTTTACTTATTTTCGTATGTACATTGGAAATTTGTGCATTTTCTCAATATGAATTCGTTTTTGGCAGGCACCAAATGTGATCGGTACCCTACTTGGAATGGCTCAACTTGTGCTCTACTTCAAGTACAACAAAAAGGGAGGTATCAAAGAAGAACTAATCCATCGGAACACAAAAAAAGAAGATGAGAACTTAAAGTAGAGTCCAAGTTGCAGAGAATACGAGTCTTAAGATCAGTTCGATGGTAGTTTCACATTTGATGCTTGGAACTTGTGAGATATTATGGACATCCAGTGGGTGAACTTTGCAAAAGTGAGCATCTAATGGTGAAGCACATGACTGCATATTTTTGGAAGATAGGTGGAGACGGATAAGTGAAAGGTAAAATAGTCCAACGCTAGTTCTACTTGAAGCTGACAGGTAAATTTTGCTTTTGATCAAGATTTAGAATGAGTTTATGTAATTTTTTTTCTTTTAGATTTAGTTCGAGTTTGGATTTCACTACTATGTTTGACTTAAAGTAACCCGGGTTGATATGAATGGAACAAAAAGAAAAGTATGGAATTAACAAAAAAAAAAGTTAATGTTAGAGACAAAAGGGCCTTACTTACGGTCGGAAAAATTCTGTCAATTCTTCGGCTACCCGTGGGCCTAAAGATAAGAAAGAGTTTGAGGTTTAGGCCGCAAGGGACAGGGATGAACCATTTTCATATATAGAGAAAGGATGAGAGGTGATGGATTTGTGAAAGGATTAATTGGTAAAAAATAAAAAGTGAATAGTTGATTGTTGATTATTATTATTATAGAGGTAATAGTTTGATATTTTACTTTTGAGGAATCTTCCGTACCTTCTATTAGTAAAGAAATGAAACACATTCTTTTTTAATTAAAATATAATTCATTTAATAATTAAAATAATGTAATTAATTAATTAATTAAAATATAATTGATTAATTTATTATATTATATTATAATTAATTATAATATAATTCATTGGTTAATTAAAATATTGTAATTAATTAATTATTTAATTATAATATATTTAATTAATTACATTATAATTAATTAAAATATAATGAATTTATGAAATGTTTTTCAAAATAAAAGTGCACGTAATATTTATTCTTATTGAATTTTATATTTAAATCAGAAAATCTTCTTTAATTTCTTAATTCCAATTAACATTTTAAAACTTGGGTTAAAATTGTAAATCACTTAATTCTTTTATAATAAAATAATTACCAAATATTACAGGTTGTCGCGAGAAACGTGTTGGTTCTTGCTTCTCCTTGTTTTCACTTACGTGCTAAAGTCTACATAACAAAAGCAGGTTCGTTCTTGAAAAAAGGAGGTTCATGAATGTTTCTTTGTCTTCAACCATAGATTTCGAACTTGACTATTTGCGGAGCTTGCTTTCTATTAAAGCAGAAACATTACGACCTTTGTTTTCACATTTTTATGATGTATAACTTTTGACTCATTGAGATGTTGTCTCCTTTGAAATTCTGTATCTAAAATTGCCAAATGATTCACTTTTTCCAAGACATAATCTTTAAAACTGCAAAATAAATTATAATATAATATAAGTTGGTCAATAGTTAGTTATTTTGTATATCAATTTTTTATTTAAAATGAAGAACACTTCCTCTCAGATTATATATAGTTTTTAAAATAGATGTAGCAAAATTTGGACATTTTAAACTTATAAATTTTCATATGAATCAAACCATATAAGTTTTCATTTCTTATTTTATTTAGTTGTTATTGAAAAATAAACTACAATATAATCTAAGTTAATCAACAATTAGTTATTAAGTATATCAATTTTTATTTAAAAGATAACATATGTTCTCTTAAATTATATATATCTTTTTGTAATGGATGAATTAGCAAATTTTGAATATTTTAAACTTATAAATTTTCATATAAATCTAGTGTTGCTTTCTCCAGTAACAAGAACAAGAGCAAATACGAAGAAAGAGGAAAGCAAGAAAAATTTTCTTCTCTGTCTCATCTTTTCTGTGGTTTTGTTTATACTAAATGATTGGTAACAGAATTGGTTATAATCACCTGTACTTCTCAATTCTTTCAATTTGTTAAAATAAAAGAAAAGTTTCTATAACATTTAGGCTATATAGTCATTGAATTGAATGGGCTTCTTGTGTGTTCGTTTGGGTCTGTGGTCGTTAGTTTTTAGGTCTGCAACATTATCCCAGTCATCCAACACAGCCTTGCCCTCAAGGTGGAAAGAAGGAAAATCCTTAATGAAGTTAGTGAAATCTTCCCAAGTAGCCTTAAAAGCAAATTGATTTTTCAACGTATAAGGAGTTGGAGGACGAAAGTGTTGTTGTGGATGAGAGTTTCAGTTTGGAGGACTTCAACCCAAAACAAGAGAGGTTGTGAGTTGATAAAATAAGTAGGAAGAGAGGTGGGAGGACCAAGAGGGTTACCAAAACATTTCTTAAGCAATGAAACATGAAAAACATCATGTATTTTGGCATCCGCTGGCAAAGAGAGTCTATAAGCCACCCGACCAATGCGTTCGGTAATCTGGAAAGGTCCATAAAAATGTGGGGCCAATTTGTTGGATTGGTAATGTGCAAGAGTGGACTGGCGATAGGGCTGGAGCTTCAAAAAACCCCAATCACCAATAGAAAATTCAATATCCAAATGGTTGGCATTAGCCATACAAGTCATTCGAAGCTGGGCACGTTGCAGATTAGTTTGAAGTTGAGTGAGTATGACTTGACGTGTTGCAGAAGATCGTCTAGAGAAGCATTCGAAGTACTGCCACTAATATAATCATACAACGATGGTGGAGGGCAACCATAAATAGCTTCATATGGAGTCATTTGGATTGTCGAGTGATAAGTGGTGTTGTAAATATATTCCGCCCAAGGAAGTAAGGAGACTTAGGATTTCAGGATGGCAGTCGTGAAAGCGCGTAGGTAATCTTCAAAACAGCAATTGAGGACCTCTTTTTGGCCATCTGTTTGCGGATGGTAAGCACTGCTTGTGGCTAGAGTAGTACCTTGCAATTTGAACAAGTCTTGCCAGAAGCGACCCATAAAGAGAGGATCTCTATCGGAGATAATAGTGACAGGAAGGCTATGTAATTTTACAACATCGTTGACAAAGATGTCAGCAACCATGGAGGCCACAAAGGAAGAAGGTAACGTAGAAAAATGGGCACGTTTGAGAGGCAGTCCATAACAACCAAGTTGGCAAACTTATCGTGGGAAAAAGAGGCAAATAAGTGATGAAATCTAAGGAGATGGAATGCCAAATCTTACAGGGTATAGGGAGTGGCTGCAATAAACCTTGAGGGGCACGATTGAAAGGTTTCACAGCTTGGCAAGTAGAGCATTTGCGAACAAATTCATAAACAATTGTGCACATGGATGGCTAGTAAAATTGCTCGGCAAGCCAAGCAAGAGTGCGTTGTGCCCCGGCGTGGCCACCAATGTAAGAATTGTGGAATTCAAATAAAAGCATAGTATGGAAGGTCAATTCAGCTGGGACTAAAATTTTATTTTTGTATAAGACCAAGCTGTCAGCAACAGAGTGATCCGAGTAAGCAACTGGGTGGGATAGGATTGAAGTAAGTAGAGAAGCTGAGTGCGGGTTGGAGCAATAGAAAGCACGCAAACCATCCAAAATTACTGCAAGGGGTTTAGATAAGAATGAATGAAGGTAGAAGCAGGTAGACGAGATAAAGCATTCACAGGTTGGTTAACGAAACCTGGCTTGTAAATAATGTCAAAATCATACCCTAACAACTTGGTAAGCCATTTTTGTTAGGTTGGAGTTTGAACTGTCTATTATGTGAGAGACTTCAAGCTTTGATGGTCAGTTTGAATTGTGAAATGCCTACCTAATAGATAATGACATCATTTCTTGATGGATTCAGTAATGGCACATATATCTCGTTTATAAGTAGAGGCTGATTGGAGACAGGGACACATTTGTTTACTAAAGTAAACAATAGGATGACCAGACTAGGTTAAGGCTGCTCCAATAGAAGTACCTGAGGCATTTGTCTGTAGCAAGAAGGGCACTAAAAAATCAGGTAAGGCTAATGTTGGTGTATGGCAACGAGCTGTCTTAAAAGTGTGAAAGGCAGTTTGCATGTCAGAATTCCAGATGAAAGATTGCTTCCATAATAACTTAGTTAAAGGAGCCACGACGGAAGTAAGCCTGAAACAAAACAATGATAATAACTAGTAAGGCCCAGGAAGCCACGAAGTTGTTTAACAGAAGTAAGGAGGGGCCAAGCTTGTATAGCCTCAATCTTTTTAGGATCTACCAAAACCCCATCTTTGGAAACCAAATGACCTAAGTATTTCAGCTGAGTACGACCGAAAGCACATTTTGAAAGCTTAGTATGAAGAGAATGATCTTTTAAAAGATGGAGAACTTCTCGTAAATGGAGTAGATGAGAGTACCAATCCAGACTATAAACCAAAATATCATTCAAAAAAATAAGCACAAACTTGCAGAGAACATATATGAAAACAGTATTCATCAAAAAAGCTCTCACCAAGTGGGTTTCCGTCTATAGAAAAAGCACTCGTAGAACTACTTTCCAAAAAGAAAATGCTTGGTACCAGTTGTAACTATAATGAAAGCTGGGCTTTCTGAACCACATGTGAAAAAGAAGATCTCATAACCGTTCTTTACAAAACCCATCAAGATGGGATTTGCATTTTTCTTCAAGTCAAACGCCCAAATGGAAGAACAATAAATTCATAATGACCCTCGTGGGTGCGAAAAGCACGCCGTTTTAGGGTTGGCATCAGGGTGGAGGCAAACTTGATGATAACTCGAGCAGAGTTCTAACTTGGAGAAAACCGAAGCACCATGTAATTCATCTAATAATTCATCAATAGTTGGAATTAGAAATTGATCTTTTATTGCAACGGTGTTCAAAGCACGATAATCAAAGTAGAAAAGCCAGGAGCCATCTTTTTTGTGAACCAAAATGGCTGGAGGAGAAAAAGGACTTGTGCCAGGGTGGATGATATCATCCGAAATCATTTCAGAAACTAACTTTTCAATTTTGTTTTCTAGAAATACGGGTAGTGATAAGGGCAAACAATAATAGCGGAAGTGTCAGGCAAGAGGTGAATCTAGTGGTCACACTTGTGGAAAGGAGGTAAGGAGTTGGGTTTGGAGAAGACTACTAAAAATTGGGAAAGAAGGTCAAGGAGGGAGAACGTTAATAGGGGCATGGGCTCATGGTGGATGATGGGAAGTGGGTCATCAATGATGGGTTCACAAAAGAGATGGTAAAAGGATACAATAGAATCCTATTGAGCATATTTACAGAACTGGGCTAGGGTCATGGAGGACAAGGTCGGTTGTTGGAGCCCGACGAGGCTTAGCCTGGATCGACCAAACTGAAACTTCATTCATAACTCATTATAATCAAATAGGGTAGGCCTAAGTCCAGCCAGCCATTGAACGCCTAATACAATGACGACACCAAATAAGGATAAGACGAAGAGGTCGACGAAGGTGTCGCTAGCCAACAAAAGAGGGATATTGGGACAAAACCCGGCACAGTCGATCTTATCCCCGTGACCCACTGTGACGTTGAGATAGAGTGAGGGTTGGAGGGTGAGACCCAGATGTTTGGCCAAGCAGGATTGGATGAAGTTATATGTGGGACCCCTGTCGATGAGGATAATGTCTTATTCGTTGTGAAGAAAACCTTTCAACTTTAAGGTTTTGGGAATAAAATAGCCCGTAAGGGCATGGAAGGAAATTTGAGCATAAGGGGTTTATGGGGAAGAAGTGGAAGAGGAGGTAGCATTTGATGGTGTAGGCAGGGAAGAGGGTTTAGAGGTAAGATCAATGTCCTCTTATTTAGCCAAAAGACAGAGGAATTGGGGTGGACGATAACGGTGGCCAGGAACAAATTTGTTGTCGCAATTGTAGCAGAGACCTTTTTCACGTCGATTGGCTATTTGGGCCAGTGTGAGGCATTTGATGGGTAGGGGACTGGGACGTAGGAGGTCTTTCTAGGGAGGTGGAGAAGAGGAAACGGGGATAGAAGATAATGTGGGATGGGATGGGAATTGAGAAAGGGGGGTTTTGGAGACGCGGGTGGATGTCTTTTTGGATATTGTCGGTGAGTCCAGAAATAAAACAATTGAGTAGATTACTAGCAATGAGGCTTGGTGTTTCGGTAGATAGGATTTGAAAGTCATGAATGTAAGAATCCACTGTAGAGGTTTGTTTGAGTTTGAATAAGGAAGCCTCAAGGTTTTGGTAAATGGAGGGGCCAAATCGAGTCGTAATATCGCGAACGACAGTTGACCAAGTGGAGAGTTGTCCCGTATTATACATCCAGTGAAACCACAAAAGGGCGGGGCCAATCAATAAAAAGAAGCAATGTAGAGCTTATGGGCAGGGGTGTTTGGTGATAGTAAAAAAACCGATCAAGTTGGAAGAGCTATTCACCAACGTTGTCACCAAAAAATAGTGGAACTTCAAGTTTCGGGAGGCATGGAGGAGTGGGAGGACTGTGAGCAAAGAAATGACAGGAGGATGTACAGGGAGGGATGGAGAATAAAAAGGAAATGTTTGGTGAAATATGGGAGCAGAGGGGGAAGGGAAAGATGGATGGGTGGTAGTTGAGGGGGTAGGGTCGGTAATAGAAAACCCATGTGAAAGGGAAAGATGAGACGAAGGTGAGTAGTGGAAATAGGGGGATCTATCGGATGTTTTTGTCCCAACGAGCTATCTTGAAAAGAAGGTCATCCATAGCTTGACGATGAGAAACAAGTGTAGATTGTAGGGTCTCATAAGATGATTCGGTGTGTTTAATGGATTCGGTGTGTGTCTAGAAGAGTTTGGCTTGCTGTTGGACGATATCTTTAAGGGACGCTACTTGATCCTTCAGCCACAAGAGTGATTCCTCAATGGACTTGGCACCGGTCTACATTTCTTCGATCATGGCAATGAAAGCACCAAATTGTTGCTTTCTCTGGCAATAGGAACAAGGAGAACAAGAGCAAACATGAAGAAAGAGGAAAAGTAATAAAATTTTTCTTCTCTGTCCCATCTTTTCCCGAGGTTTTGTTAATATTAAGGGATTCGTAACAAAATTGGTTATAACTATTGAAAAACTGAGGGGGTTAGTAGTTTCGCAAACTTTCCAATTTTACAATGGACGTCTCTAGCACAAACAAAAACAAAAACGAAATAACACCAGAAATTTGGTAACGCAGTTTGGCACACTTAGCCTACGTCTGCGGGGTTCTCACCCAGCTTAATACTTTCACCGAAATACGATAGATTTACCTAAAGCTTTACTAAGTCGACACCACTCAACTTTTGATACTATCTCCCAACCTTATTTCTCATGAAAGAATTTCACACCTAATAACACAACTGACTCATGTTAACCTTAACAGATGATTTTCTCAACAGTATTTGATAATAAAGATACGAAATAAACAACTCAAGCGATCAATTAACTAAGAACAAAACAATAATACACTTGAGATAAAAGAGAATAACAACTTTCTAAAAGGTTCAGCTCCACTGAAATAAATCTGGAAATCGTCGCAACAACAATGAACTGATTCACATAAACACCAACACGAAGTCACAGATGCACCAATAACACATTCACCAACCAAAGTATATGCAACCCATAAAGAAATCAATTAATAATCATTGAGTCAATACAGAATGATGCAATCAAGAAATCACGCACAATCCCAGAAGACCAAGTATAGAAAATTGATGTTAACCTACAGTGTTTGTCTCACGAATAACATCTCACAACCCCAGTTGAAGAAGATTGGAAAAATAACAAGCTAACCCACGATATTTGCAATCACCGAAGACATATAGGTGTAGCTACGTTTTTCAAATCAATAACGCACACCCACTACACCATAGCTAACACTCACTGCACCATTAACTTGTCTCACTCAACACACGTAGTTTTTTTGTTCAGCCATAAACCCTAACATGTAAGATTGATGCCGTGTGTTTTTCTCAATCAAAAACTAACGCATATGAACTCTATGCCGCACACGCACATGAACTCTGTTGCCGCACATTCACCTTTTAGATTGACTTCTACTGTGGATAGGAGATGTACACAATCCCTCAAGCAATGAGAGTCCCAGTACAACGGAGTCCCATTACAACCATGCAACCATCACATCAAATTCAAACATAGAACAGTCTCATCCCTTTATTTTCTTCAATCCACAAAATCCACAAATCCAACAGTAATTACCAACATGTCTAGCAGTAAAACAATTCCAATATTAACATGATAATAGACTCCAATATAGTGTAGGTTTCTTTCACAACTACAACCTCTTATTTTTAACCTCACTATAATTTATATCTTATATATCTAATTAAGATGTCAAAATTAAATAAAAGATATATATAATATATCCTAATAAGTACCTGTACTTTTCAGATCTTTCAATTTGTAAAAACAAACGAAAGAGTTTCTATAACATTAGGTTGTATAGTCATTGAATCGAATGGACTTCTTGGTGTTCGTTTGGGTCTGTGGTCATTAGTTTTCGGGTCTGTAACACCTAACCATATAATTTTTTCATTTCTTATTTATTCATCTGTTATTGAAAAAAATTATAATATAATCTACGTTATTTAATAATTGGTTATTATGTATATCCATTTTTATTTAAAAGATAAAAATACTCCATCTTTTGGGCTATTATATACTTTTTAAAATAGAAATAACGAATTTTGTACATCTTAAACTTATAAATTTATATATAACTTGAATCACATAAATTTTTGTTTCTTATTTGATTTATTTGTTATTATTCACAAGGAATAAATTAAAAATTATTACGTGTTTGAATATTACACTCCTCCATTATTGTGAAAATGACGTAGTTAGTCATATTTCCTTAGTTGTATAAACCATAAAGAGAAAGAAAGATTGAACCACTCTCGTACGCTTATCCAACTACCGGCAAACATGTGGCGAAGGCTGGTCACACGATTCGTATTAAGTCAAAACATAGACAAGAAAGTGAGAAATTTTGGGATTTCAGTAAACCATAAATGCTTGGCGTGCGCTGCCAAGCAAGACTATTAAGTGCGGACTATACCTCTCTACCTAATCTAAAGGATGGCAAATCAATTTGGATTAGGCTATTAATAAATATAAGTTTAAATTGATAGAATTTTAAATGAAATTTAGTTTAAATTAATTTGATTAAAGAGTTGTTTTGAAAAAATTATACACGAATTGTTCAATTTAATTTTTGAGTTAAAAGGTAATAATTACATATTTTTATTAAAAAAGAGTTTAAATATTCAAGTGTCATGAAATTATTTATACTTATTTTATTGTATATATAAATATAAAATTGTGGGATTTGAGACTCCAGGGTGACTTTGTTTTTCATACTATCAATAATAAAATTTTATTGGAACAAACACATCAATCTTTATAAGATCTTTCAACAAAAAGTTGTTGAATTTTCAAAGTGACACTAATGTCCCTATCCAAAAGATTTTTTTAATTTCATATTTTTCTTACTATAAAATAAAATTCTTAGATATTACTTTCCATATAATTCAATCTGCCATGTTAATTAAATATTTTTCTTAATCGTTTAGTAGATAATTACTTATCTTTATATTATTTATTTATTAGTTTCTTGTAATTAATTAAGTTATTTATTATTTTTATAATTAATTAAAGTTTATTATTTCAAATACAGCTGCCCAAAAATATTATAAGATAATTACTTGTTCCTATAAAACCATTGATATATAAATGGACCCTAGTGTGGAAACCCGTTGCCTCCACAGCTTACGCAATCCGAGAAAAGCTAGCTATCCACCGTTGACGTAACTTCATCTTTCTTCTCCTTTCATAGCCTACCCTTTACCCGTTTAGTTCAAAAGACTCTTCCTTTGTTGAAGTTGGAACCATTTCTGGGACTTAGAGCATCCTAATTTTCAGGAGCCATACAATGGGAGCTCTTCGCCTGGCTGTGGGAATTTTCGGTACTTTCTTGCTTTGCACTTCGAAGTATTAGTCGAGTTTAGAAACTATCATATAGTTCAACTCTGTTTATGTTTTTCTTCCCCCCTCTATGGCAGGCAATGTAGCTGCCATTTTCCTTTTCTCTGCACCCATGTAACGTCCAGAATCCTGAAGCTCTCCTCCAATTTTTCACTACATGATTCATATATATATATATATATATATAATTTTTGTTCTGTTTCATTTGGTTGTAGATTAACTTTCAGGAGGGTCATAAGAAACAAAAGCACCGAGGAATTTTCTTGCATTCCCTACATCATTTCACTTCTAACCTGCGTTGTGTACACTTGGTATGCTTCGCCTGTAGTCAGCCATGGATGGGAAAACGCACCTTTGTTCACAGTAGATGGTATAGGGATGCTTCTGGAGTTAACCTTCATCATTATATATTTATGCTTTGCTCCAACAAAAGAGAAGGCAAGCTAGCTACATGTGTTTTTTTTCGATATGTTCTAATAGATACGAAACAATGAAATCATCAAAAAGTTCTAACAGCTACGTTTGCATGCAGGTGAAGATTGCTTCTATGACCTTACTCGTCATTGTGTTCTCCATTTTGGTTGTTATAATCACAATATTTGCGTATGAAGACCACCATCATCGCAATATAATTGTTGGATCTGTTGCAGTAGTGACAGCTTCAGTGATGTATGGCTCTCCTCTAGTTGCTGTGGTGAGTGACGTTAATATTTTATTTAGTCTTGCAAAGATCTATTAGAACACTGAACTTCGTGAGGTGGATCATTTATTACTGGTTGGCCATGAATCGAAAAAAAAAAGTGAAATCGTTTTAGAGATGAAACATGATTTTTGCACTTATAAAAAAGTCATAAAAAATAATTTTTGCACTTAAATAACATTTAATAGTAGTAATCTCAAGTTTGAGATATACCAAATGTTGGAGCAAGATAGCATAAAAATTCAGTATGAAATGCTCATTCTTTTAATCTAACTATGTAAATTCCTTTTTTGTTCTTGCAGAAAACAGTAATCGAAACAAAAAGTGTTGAGTTTATGCCATTCTACCTATCATTTTTCACTTTCCTCACAAGCGGTCTTTGGTCGATTTATGGATTATTGGACTTTGACTTCTATATTGCGGTTCGTACCCTTCTTTTTTTTCTCCAAAACATCACTTCAAAACATTCTAACTTCCAATATTTTGATTTGCACAACTTTGAATTTTGTATGCAGACACCAAATCTAATTGGCAGCCTACTAGGAATCATTCAACTTGTTCTATACTTCAAGTACAGAAAAAGGGGTCTCAAAGAAAAACCCAAGAGCTCAGATTTAGAAAAGAATGAAGATAAAACTGTAGTAGAGTTGCAACCAGAAGCTAAGAATTCTACTGTTGAAGCATGATAAAGTAGTGTATTGAACTCACCAAACATATAGTGTCATTACTTGTTTAAATAATAATAAACAAGTAATGCCTCCTCGCATCAACTTATAAAATGATCAAGTGTTATAGAGTTTTAATGAGTACGTTTGGTTTTTCTAGGATTTGGATGCTGTCGAAATAAAACACAAGACCTTTCGATTGTAATTCGTCGGGATATAGACACGTTCGACTTAATAATACTTCCTCTGATTCATAATAAGTGTCGTTTTAAAGGGATTTTAATTATTCAAAATAAGTGTCGTTTGTGACTTTTTATGCATATTTATAATTTTACTTCCAAAATTACCCTTTAGTTTCTCTCACATCTTAATTACACAGATTACATAGATTATATTTTTAAGGCACTTTAATATGCAATTAATAAGGGTATATCAGATATTTCATTAACTTTCTTAATAAACGTGCATTTCTCTAAAACGACTTTTATTATGAATCGGATGGAGTATTAATTAGTTCATATATATTATTTAATTTTAATTTGTTAAATAATATCTCCAAAATACATAATTTATATGTTATTTTATGTAATAAATATTTTAAAAAATAATAATTGTGGGTTTAATGTGAACTTTACTATGTGAAATGGTCAAAAAACAACTTTTAGAAGTTTTACTTTGAAAACAAAATTGACATTCCTTGTTTTATTGACTTAATCCTCTCTCAGCAGAAATTTTGTTTTATTGATTCTAGTCCTTACGACTGAAAGAGTAAATATTGAAATGAGTGCTGTCACTCAGCCACATTTGTTGAATAGACGTTAGAAAATGACTTCTGAAAACATTTTATTGGCTCAAGTGATGCATCTAGCAAATCCGGAATAGCTTTTATTTTAAGAAATTATAAATGTAAATTGAGTTTAAAAAGTTTTAATTTGGCTATAATTTTAAAGTAATTTTTAATTTCTGTTTTTGTTTTCTAAATAAAAATAAACACATAATTTAATTATATTTTTATCATTGAAGATAATTATATATTAAATAAAATTTAAAGATAAATTATTTTTATTTTAATCTCTTATATTATATTTATTTAAAATATTTTATTATATTAAAATAAATATTTTAAAAATTAAAATTTATTTATAAATTGATATTTATTTTAAATTTATTGATAAATATTAATTTAATTACAAAATTTTAATAAATTATTAAATATAATTAAAATTTTCATAATTTTTATTAATAACTAATCTTAATTAATTAAATATATAACATTACATTAAATTATTTAAAAAATTAAATATATAACACTAGATAAAATTATTTAAATAATTAATTTATTAAATAATTAAATATTGTATTTAATTAATAATAATTCATATTATAAAAAAGAAATAGAAAATTCATTTTTATGGTTTTCATAAATTCTGAAAATAGGAATAAATCAAAAATAAAAAAATTTACTTCATTTAAAAATAAAAACAAAAACAAAAATATAAGTATAAATAAAAACAAATAACCCTAAAGTTGAAAACAGTTGATAACCTGTTATGAATCCAACTCATTCACGTCACAGGCCCTTTCTCCTATCTACTATCTTAGAAAAGGACCACGGTCTTGTCAATCTCACCGTTTCTCATGAACACGGAAATCATAACATTGGTGGATCTTGTTGACGCATCATCTCAATTGATGTGTTTGAATCCTCGACACGAACATTAATTGCCTATCCTTTCATCATTAAACTGGATGATGACCCCGAAAGCAAATAAATTCGCACAAAATAAAAAGAATTTGTGTCTATATGTGAATTTCAAATATTCAAAATCTCACAGACATCCTTAAATAAAGATTTAAATAAGACAATAAATTTAATATAAAAAACATAAAATTACAAAAACATACTAAAAATAATACAAAATTTAAAAAACAATTTGTAACTCGCATTGTAAAGAAAATTTGGGGCCGAGAACTCACATTCTACATCAGACCCCTCCACTTGAGAAAAATTCGACCTCATGTATAATAGAAATTCTATGTATAAAGGTTCATCTGAAGAGTAGTAAGAAGAAATGTTTGCTACATTAAACGTTTTGGAAATGCCAAAGGCACTTATAGTAAGTTGCAGCCTAAGAAATATAGACCATATCAGATTCTACAGAAGATTAACGACAATGCTCACGTGGTGGGATTACTAGATGCCTTTGGCATTTCCAAAACGTTTAATGTAGCAAACATTTCTCCTTACTACTCTTCAGATGAACCTTTATACATAGAATTTCTATTATACATAAGGTTAGAATTTTTCTCAAGTGAAGGAGTCCAGATCTTCTGTCTAATTTTATGGTGTCTTATTGTGTCCAGTGAATCTCAGTCATTTATTTATGCAGACCCTACGTTTATTTATGTGGAGCTCACGCGGGACTCGCATAAATAAATAGCTGAGATTCACTAGATACAATAAGACACTATAAAACTGGACAGAGAATTTGTTCCCCTATTGAAAATCACTTATTCCTTAGAAACATCATAACCTAGTCACCCACTTTGAAAACCTGTTCTCTCCAATGCTGGTCTGGAGCTTTCTTTTATCTAGCATTAGCTTGTTTTAATTTTTTGTCTCACCTTTGTCTGAACATCTTGCTACTGGTTAGTTATATTTGCAGCTATTGCATGAATTTCAGGCAATTTAATTAGATCGACAGCATGATGTGATGCCTTCGTGTGGACAATAGAAAAAGGTGACCTGCCCAAGGCACTATAAACAACACTGTTGTAAGCAAACTCAGCATGTGATAATGCATAATATCCACAACAACAAAAAATGCATTAAACAACAGACAAAGTATTGCTATAAGTACAATTATAGTTGCTTTTTTATCAAGGCAATAGATTATAAGAAGTGACACTACAATAAGTATAATTGTATAAAGCAACAAAATTTTCTAATGAGGCAACAAAATAAAAATTGTTGCTTTAAATTTTAACTCAGACAGCACATTAATTTTAAACTATAGAAACAATTTTAAATAGATATTGCAACACTTATAAGTCTTTTGAGGCAACAATGTTAAATAGGTAAGCCAACAAAATAAATTTTTTTAGACAACAATTTATAGCAATAAAAGTAACAATTTATTCTTTGGATTCCAATAATATTTAATGTAAAAACAAATTCCTGTCA